>JAQIFY010003180.1:0-12747 GCA_028533085.1 Varecia variegata | reverse complement strand
TGCAGGTCCTCAGTTTACACAGCAACTGTGTCCCTAGCTTGTCTCTGGTTGACAGACTTCTTAAAACATTCCAAGCCTTTAGACAAATGCTTCATTTTTTAACCTATTACAAATCAAAGAGTCTTTAAACTCACCTATAACCTGTAAACCCTCACCCGCCTTCGAGATGGCCTGCCTTTTCAGGCCAGACCAATGTACACCTTCCACGTATTGATTTATGACTTCATGTGTGACCCCTGCCTCCCTGAAATGTATAAAACCAAAGTGTAACCCAGCCACAGCGAGCCCACTTACTCAAGGCTTCTGGGCATGGCTCCGGGTCATAGTCCTCATATTTGGCTCAGATTAAATCTCTTTAAGTTATTTTGGAGAGTTTGGCTTCTTTTCCATTGACAAATCAAACTATGATATATATGTATATGTAGTATATACCATATATGAAATAAAAATATGAATCATTAACTTAGTTTAACATTCCTTCAAAATCAGGGAAATGGTGAATAATTTGCACTGTTCTTTGTCTTAAATTTTTTTTTTAACTTTGAGAAAATCAAAAATTCCTGTGCATCTGTGAGAAATAATACAGAGAGATGCCACATGCCCCGTGTCCCCGATGGCAGCGTGTTGCGGAACTGCAGCCCCGTGGCACAGGCAGGGAGCCACACACTCCAGGCGCAGGGCACGGCCCCTGGCAGAAGGACCCTGGCCTAGTTTCTTTTTATTTCCACACAAATTTTTTAATTATATTGTCTATGTGTATTAAAAAAAAAAAAAAAAACCTTGCTAGGATTTTAATAGGTATTGTTTTAAATCATCCTTTTATTTTCAACCTGCCTTTGTTATTATGTTTAAAGTGAGGTTCTTATAAACAGTATATAGTTGAGTTAGTTCTATTTTCTTTTTCTAAATTCACTGTACCAATCTCTGTCTTTTAATTGCTATCTTTAGACCATTTACATTTAATGTATTTATTGATGTTTTTGGAATTGAAACTTTTACTTTATTTTTTGTTTTCCATTTGTTCTCTCTGTTTTTCATTTATGTTTCTTTCTTCTATTTTCTTATGAGTTAACTACTTTTTTTCAAATTCCTTTTTGCTATCTCTATAATTTTTTACTGTACTTCTTTGTGTAGCATTTTTAGGGAGTTCCCTAGGAATTACATACAAAATTTATCACAGTCAATTTTTGACATTTCACCAGTTTGAGTGAAGTTTAGAAATGTTATCTCTCTTTATATCATTTTTACCTCCTCATTTATAAATAATTGTCCCTAAGTATTCCTCTGGAAATATTTAGAATAAAATCAAGGAATGTTATAATTTTTCTTTCAATTATCAAACATAATTTCTAAGACTCAACAGGAAATAAAAAAATCTATTGCATTTGCTCAAAATTTTTACTCTTTCTGTGCTTTGTTTTTTATTCCTGAAATTTCAAGATTCCATCTTTTAACTATTTTTGTTGTTGTTTAAAGAAATTCCTTTACCCATTCCTTTAGGGTATGTCAGCTGCTGGCAATTTTTCTTAGTTGTCCTCCAACTGAGAGTTCCAGATATGCACCTCATTCCTCGAGGACACTCTCACTTGGTTAGGTTCTGGTCCACAGTTACTTTCAGTAATTGGAGAGTGCTGTGCCACTGTCTCCTGGTTTCCATACTTTCCTGCAGGAAATCTGCTGTAATCTGATTTACTTTTACCCATAGTTAAATTGTTGTTTCTTTTTCACCTCTTTAAACTTCTAATTGCCTTTAGTTTTCAGAAGTTTGACAACAATGTGTCTTGGTATAAATTTGGGGGATTTTATTCGTTTGGAAATTTTATTCTGAGGAAGTTTTGCTCAGCCTCTTGAATCTATAGGTTTCTGTCTTCTGCCGTATTTGGAAAGTTTTCAGATATTATTTCTTAGAGCACTTCCTCCATCTTCTCTTTTGTGACCCCAGTGACATGAATGTTAGGTGTTTTGCCTTTTTCCTACAGGTCCCTGAGGCTCTCATGAGGTTTTTCCTACCTATTTTCTCCCAGGTATTCAAATTGGGGAATTTCTATTGTTCTGTCTTCAGGTTCACTAACTCTGTTCTCTCTGTGCTTGTGCCAAGTGAACCCATTGTTGTTGGATTTTTTTTCATTGAAGTTCTTATATTTTTAGTTCTGAAATGTCCCTTTGGTTCTTCTTCATATCTTCTGTTTCTTTGCTGGGACTGCCCACTTTCTGCTTTTCTTTCCAGTGCGGCATGTTGCTCACTGAGGTGCTTTTATCACGGCTGTTTGAATTTTTGTCAGATTCTCACCAATCTCCCTTGACACATAAAGGATGGGGGTTTTTGTCACTATGCCACTCTCATGACACAACATCCACATCCAGTATAAAAAAGTTCCTTATTTTTAGTATCCAAACTCTCTTAAAAGTAGATGGAGTTAGATGGTGATTTTTCATTATTTGTCAAAAATTCTTTTATTACCAGAAAATGCCACCTTAATATCAAAAAGAAATGTATACATACTATTTCTCTTTCTTTTGAGTTTGTATTTTAAAAACCACCATTTTAGTCCTCCTCCTCCTCCTCTTCCTTCCTCTTTCTCTCCCTCTGTCTCATCGAACTAGTGTCCAGGCTTTTGTCTTGTTGTTTGACACGGAGTTGGAGACTCCTCCTGAATCACATTCCTGATTCTGGTCCAGGCTCTGATCCCGGACTTGGCGCTTCCTGGCAGAGGTATGGGAGGAGATGGCCTGTGGGCACCACCCACCCTCCACTTCTCCTGTGGAAAACGCTGCACCTGAACCAGGAGCCCTGAGCACAGGCTCAGACCCTGACCTTCCACCTTCCCTCAGACTCTGGAAAGCAGGGTGGGTGGCCAAGCTGTCCCGGAGTGACTGGGAACATGGTCATCAGGACGTGGCCAATGTGCACGCAGGTGGCAGAGGACAGGCAGCTGCCTACAGACACGTTGTTGGTTCCCTGTCTCTGTCTGTTTAAGTTCTGTGAAAGCGAGAGGCTCCTTTGTCACACTTGTGCCTCTATTTACAGAACCTGGCACTAGGGAAGTGCCCTGTGAACACTGTTGAAAACATGAACAAATAAATGTTTTCAGGCTCAAGGCCAAGGTATTCTGGAACAATGTGTTTTTCCAGAAAATTTTCCTTTAGAAAGGTGTGCTTGCACTTGAACAGCTCTATGGACTTGAGAATCTGTTGACCTTGTTGAGAGCATCTCATCTTACATGACACTCTCAGTCACTCCTGACCAGACAGGGTCTGGCAGACAGGCAGGTCTGAGACAGAAAGTGAAAACGTGTCGGTCGACCCAACTTAAAGCACCATGTTCAAATATCTTCCAAAAATAAGTTTCAATTACACCCCAAAATGTACAAAGTGAAAGAAAATGTAGAATCCCGTGAAAATTACAAACGTATTTCAATCACTGAGACCCACATGCATCTTAGAATTATTTACAATCTGTAATTCTGACAACGTGGGCTGTGCCGGGACTGTGCCTCGCCATGGCCACAGCCAAGACTGAGGGGCCCAGGAATGCAATGTCCATCCCTGGGAAGAGCAAAGGCCACTGCAGGAAGGGCGTGAGCGAGCCAGACCGCAAGACTGTGGCTGGACTACAAGGCTGGGTGCAATAGCTCACACCTGTCATCCCAGCAATTTTCAAGGCCATGGCAGGAGGATAACTTGAGGCCAGGAGTTTGAGACCAGCCTGGGCAACACAGTGAGACCCCATCTCAACAACAACAAGAACGAAGACAAAAAAGATTCTAGATAGTGAATAGACTCACATATTTTAAAAATCGTTGAATACAAAAGGACATTTTCTCCAACTGAGAGTTATTGAATAGTGGGAAGAAAGTTATCACCACAGAATGTGAAATTTCTAAAATTTTAAAAGTAAGTAAGTAAATAGCCCCAGTGCCAGGAACTATTTTGTGGATGAGTCATCAGCTGGGTGGCTTCCTGCCCCCAAGTCACGCAGGACTCCAGGAGCCCTGGCGCACTTGCGAGGACCACAGAGCTGCGGGGCTGCCCTCCCCTGCGCTGCCCGTGGACGGGGCGGGGCAGTAGGTGAGCACAGCGTCCCTGAGCCGCTGACGAGCACACAAATGTGGAGGACCTTGGGAAGCAGCCGGCATGTTCAATAATGCACGATCCCCACCACTTAATTAATGGAAAACATCTGTTGAAGAAAAAGATGCTCCGGAGGGGAATGAAACAGTCAAGTGGATCAGCCACTGTGCCGGCCACACTTTGTGCTCCGAAGGGGAGGCGGGAAGCTGACGGGTCCGCCAACCACGGGCACCGAGGAAGGCCATCGGCAGGACAGTCAGAGCCCAGGTGAGTGTCACGTGCCAGATCAGCGGGCCCTCGATAGAAATGGCACAAAAGACGTGCTAAAAGCACCGTGCGCCATGTCTGTGCCCACGGTCGGGAAGGAAGCTGGGAAGAAAGGCCGGGCTCCCGGGGACCGGACCCAGGACTTGTGCGTGCAGGTGCAGAGCGAGGTGCCCGAGGAGCTCGATGCTTCACTCTCCTCGGCCGGCAGAGCTTCCAGCACCTTCTGTGAGGCTGGGGAAGCCCGAGTGCTCCTGAGGAGCAGCGAATGTCGGGGAATGTGGGAGAAACTGGGCTCCTCTGCTCCCCTGAGAAACCAAGGCCATTCCGAACTAGACGTCCTCGTACGTAAAAACTACTGTGCGTTGTTCTTACTCGTGACACAAAAAATTGCATGTGTGAAAGAGTTGTTATTTAGCTAAAGAATAAGGATCTTTTATTAGAAAATAGTTGTTTCATAAAAGTAAATTCTAAAAAAAATTTTTTTTTTTTTTTTTGAGACAGAGTCTCGTTCTGTTGCCTGGGCTAGAGTCAGTGCCGTGGCGTCAGCCTAGCTCACAGCAACCTCAAACTCCTGGGCTGAAGTGATCCTCCTGCCTCAGCCTCCCGAGTAGCTGGGACTACAAGCATGCACCACCATGCCTGGCTAATTTTTCTATATATATTTTTAGTTGGCCAGATAATTTCTTTCTATTTTTAGTAGAGACGAGGTCTCGCTCTTGCTCAGGCTGGTCTCGAACTCCTGACCTCGAGCGATCCACCAGCCTCGGCCTCCCAGAGTGCTAGGATTACAGGCGTGAGCCACCGCGCCCAGCCTAAAAAAATTTTTTTTAAGAGGAAAAAAGTGAGTTATTTCAATTGTAAAGTACTTCCCAGTGTTCAGACTGTTCTAGGTGCATTATCTCATTTGCTACTCAGGGCCACTGTGGGAGGCAGAAATATCGAGTATCAAGGAATATTCTGATGATTATAACAAAAAGCTACATCGTGTTGAGGTTTCTGTATCAGCAATTTAGGTGAGAATGCCAGGAATATTCAGAGTCTCCATAAATGAAGGCAGGTAGTTTGGACACAAATGCATATTGTTCCCTTTCGTAATCTACTTGTCTAATTTTCCTAATTTTCCTTGCTCAATTTTGGAATTCATCATTAGCCATGAACAATCAAAAGGAAAACTTTCAGCTTCTTCCTTTGGAACGTGCCAGCCACGCTGTAGGTTGGGTTACTCTCCTCGTCTAGGCTGGGCGCAGGGGCCGGTGCGTGGGCAGGAGCGGGGCGTGGTGGGGCCTGCTCCTCCCCGATGTCCCCTCCCGGGAGCTCCTGCCACCGTCGCTGGCTAGTTGGCGTCCTGGTGTCCGGGCCCCCACTGCTCGGCATTCACTCCGGAAGGTTCTCCTGCCTGTATTCCAGCACCTCGTCTC
Organism: Varecia variegata; assembly: GCA_028533085.1. Taxonomy (NCBI): domain Eukaryota; kingdom Metazoa; phylum Chordata; class Mammalia; order Primates; family Lemuridae; genus Varecia; species Varecia variegata. The sequence continues at coordinate 6,991 of JAQIFY010003180.1, read as the reverse complement.
TGGGGCGACACGTAAGTCACACACAGACACACAAACGAGAGAGGGGTGCCGGGCGGAGGCTGGCAGTCCAGGACCACGTTGTGCAGGAGGCGCCTTGGGAAACACTGACGGTGGATTTCACTGTGGGGGCCGCAGGTGGAAAGTGGCTGGGCACCGATGGCCCGTCCCCGTCCCCCTGGCCTGGTGCCCTGGAGGGGCTGCCGGGTCACAGCCCGGCTTTCTCCTGGGATTTATTCCTGAGTTATATCAAACAGTTGCAAATTGGTGTCGTTTTTTGCCCTTAAAGCTTCAGAAATTTCACATTCTCTCTTGGTAACTTATTCAAATACCAAATAGCTCCTGGTGCTGGGAGCTTTCTTTTTGATATTTAACACAAATGTCTTACGCTGTGGCTTATTTGGGTTTTCTTAAGATTTGATGAAAGAGATCTAAGTTTTAAAATTATTTGAGGGCAAACATGTTTTAAAAACCTCTCCTTAAATTTAATAGTCTCCTATATAAAAGCTACTGTCTAATTTTAATCATCCCCGTAGCTGCTACATTAACACGTTTGCCATGCTGGAAAGTCTGCACCCCAGGAAATAGTTGTTACCACACTACAGACCTTGTTCCATCAACGGCTGCTTAAAAATGAAGACAATAAATAGGCTGCAATTAAATAAGTTATAAAACACCACAAATTCTTAAAACACAGATTTACAAAGAATGTAATTTTCTGTATTGTGTGTCCTTAAAATCTCAGGCTGGGAAAAGAAACAAGTCTCAAACCAGGTCTGTGAAATTATTGCAGAGATATCGCAGGTGGACAGAGTTACCTGGGGAGAAAAGAGGGAGGAAGGTGTCAGCTGCCCCCAACAAAAACTTGAAGATTCAATGTTACAAGTCACTCTCACACATCAGAGTTGATTTCCTCCCATTCTAACCAAAAGGAAAAATATAAGTGTGTGTATTATATATTGATATATTATATAAATAAAAGAGAATTACATGAAAATGCTTATAAGATGCATTGGGATTCCATGGGTACCAAGGATCACTTGAAATTTAATACTTAATATGATGAGCACAAAAATGATATTCAACATATGTGTAATAATTTCCAGAAAACATACAATTAAGAATTGAGCTATTTTTCATATACTTGAAAACTAATTTTCCATTTTCATAAATCAAATCCAATCAGGATGTTAAGTAACTCTAGTTTGCAATAGCATCAGAAGAATAGCATATTTTATTTTAAAGTCCACGTGTGCCGTGGGCGAGGCGTGTCTAAGGGGGTGAAGTAGGCCACAGGGGCTTCCGTGCACCTGGCCTGCAGCCGGGGGCCTCACTCAGGTTTGTCAGAACCTGCCAGGCCCAGGACGCTGCGCACGGAGCCCTGGCTGTCTACTGGGGGAGCCAGAGACTGCGGAAGGAACCTGCAGCCCTGCGCCTGCAGCCCTGCCGGCTCGGGAGGGGCGGGGTGCTGGCCCCGGCGGGAGGGGAGGGCTCCCCGGCCAAGCGGCCTGACGCTGAGGTCCCCTAGGACTCAGAGGCAGATCAGATGCTTCGGAAAGGACAGGGAAACAGACGAAACACCTGGGGAAAACCAGAGAAGGAAAGTGAAAAAGTTCACGTAGGAAATGGGGATACAAAGGCCGTTACTGGAGTGGCCCCACACACACACCGACCTGCGGTGGATTCGGAGGGAGCGTGGGCACCGTCGCAGCCTGGCTGCCCCGAAATAGCTCACGGCAAGTGCTGGGTCCTGGGAGTTCCCTGGACATGTGCGTGTTGTGTGTTGTGTGTTTGCTGCTGTTTGGCAGCCGCATGGAAGCCCCGTAGGAGGTCGGGGGAGCATCAACGCAGACGTGGGGAAAGCCACGGGGCACGGGGCGCAGGGCGGTGCTCCCGGCGGGGCTCCAGCTTCCTCCTGTGCCGTCTGCAGCCCCTGAGCCCAGGCGGGATTCATCTCTCAGAACACAGGGGAGAAAGGACCCAGTATACTATGAAACCAAGATTTCTTTAGTTTTCTTAGCGTGCAATGTGTTTCCAGTTTATCCCATGTCTTTGAACAGACACACTTATGGCCCCCCTTTTCTCAAGTGCTCCTAAAATTAAGGAACGGAAACAGGCATGGACATACGAGACACAGAGGGGACCAGAACTGGGCGAGTGGCCTGGGAGCTGCAGTTGGATGGACGAGCAGGGCACATGGCACATGCTGGGGACACAGGGAGCTGACCCCGAGCCCTGGAGGGGGCGGAGCGACAGGCACGACCTCACCCAGAAGATGTCAGAGCCACCAAGAGAGTCTGGAGCACACGGGCCAGCAGGAGCGGGGTCTCCAGTGGGGCCCACCCAAGAGCCACAGTGGTCTGGTGGCACCTGCGTAGGTGACACATTCCAGCCTCTTCCTCTCAGTTCCAAGAGTCCTGGCGGAGCCTTCCTCCCTGAGAAAACCAACCAGCCAGGCAACGCGTCCTGGATCCCTGATGGTTTTCACGTTGGGTTCTGTCAGTTGGAGCAATAATGTGTTCACACACACACATGCACACACACATGTGCACACATATGCACACACAGGCACACACATGCACACACACATGCACACATGCACACACGTACACACATGCACACACAGGCACGTTCAATTACTTCTAAAGCATTCTCTAAGGTTTCAAATGTAAAAGTAAAATTCAAAAGTGTTTTCAAACAAAGTCTCAACCCAAGATCTCTTGTGCACTTCCCACCACCCAAGGCTCCTTGGTGCTGTGCCCCACACTCCCTTTCTTAGAGAAGTCGTTATACCGTCTTGGCTGAAGCCCCAGCGCTGTCCACAGAGGGCTCCTCACTTGCAGAGTGATCTCTGAGGCCACATGTGCAGAGCTGCTTACACATTCCAGGGATGTGGTCACCTGCACTCATTATGGACAAAAGAACTGCCTGAGAGTTTCGTGGCATTGCAAAATTCAGAAAGCGTAATTCCAACTTACTGGGGAAATAAAAACGTATCTTGAGTTATTAAGGAGTTTAATCAAGACATAACCTCGGGCTTTCAATAAGTGAGTTGTCTTGGCAGCGGCACTCCAGTCCCCAGGACACGGCTTGCCTGATGTGTTCCTCCTCGTGACTTCACACACATCCACACACGCGCACGTCTGCGCAGACGCTCACACGTGCACACGCACAGGTGCACACACCCACAAACACGCAATTCTGTTTTGTTTTTTGTTAATACACATTCCGCTTCTTTTTGCAGTTTTCTAAAGGGAGCTCCAGTCTCACTCTGTTTCTGCAGTGACCGTGTGACGCCAGCAGAGAGGTGCCTGTGTCTGTCACTCTGCAGACAGCAACCGAGTCCTGGTGGTGGGGCCCTGCTTCATCCAACCAGGTGTCTCCAACGCCAAAAACTGTTGCCTCATCCCGGAAGGTGTTCAGAACGTGGCCTGACTCTAACAGCTCCTGTCCTTTGACTGGATGCAAGGTGGGAACGTCCTGACTGTCTTCCGGCAGGACCACCCTTGTGGGGAAGGCCCACCTGGCAGGGCTTCCGCCATGAATGGCAAGACCCGGAAACGGGCCGCATCCCCCTGGCCCTGAGAGCAGGGCCCGTTTGCAGCTTCAGTCTGACTGGGAGTCCCGAGGGCGCCCAGAGCCCTGAAACCCTCCACGCCTGACGTGATTGCTTGGAAGGCTGTGCCACTGTCAGGCCTCTCCCTGCCGCCCCCCGCTCTGCCTCATTTCTGGAAGCCAGCCGCGGCGTTCAATAATTCAGGAGGAGCACGAATCAGCATATCTTACAGCATATTTGATGTGCCAACAAACAGACTGCAGACTGTTTCATTTCAATTAGCCCCTTTGTTGCCAACAAAAGCCGGACAAACACCCTGAGAGAGGCCGGGCCTCGGTGCTCTGCCTGTGCCTGGGTCCCTGCGTTCGGAGCTCCTGTGAGCAAGTGCCACGCGGCCACGCCACGCGCCTGCCCCTCCTGGCTCCGGCTGCCATTGTTCTCGGGTGTCATTTACCTGGATCAAGTGACTTTCTCCAGCCCAGGAACGAGACCCGGCTCCGCTTCCAGGGCCTCTGATCTCCGGGGCTAATTGGCTCAGGTGTAGACCGAGCCAGCAGGGCTGGGACTTTGAAGCAAGTGGCCGCGCGGCGCCCGGGAACATCCCCGTCTGTGTGTCAAATACCAGCCGGCCAGGCCTGCTGCTCAGACCCGCTAATAAAAAACGCGAGGAGTCACGTTGTAGTACAAGGCTCGAATCCATGCTGCTGCTTTATTGCAAGCTTGTCATTAATTTTGCAGGCTGGACCTGGAATGCAATCTGACCCGTTTTTAATAAGCGGGGGCGTCTGCGCCAGGGTGTGCGAGTGGCACAGGGTGACACCAGCTGTTTCTTCCTCACACACGGAGCCACCTACGCTTTGATCAATAATGCTGCTTCGCTTTGAAAGAAGGCTCATTTTGTAACGATGCGGGAAGGGCCTCCCCGCCCCACGCCTGAGGGCTGCGTGTCCAGCGGGCACAATGGCGGAAAGGTCAGTCCCAGCGCTCGGGGACACTGGCCACTCTGCCCGCGGCCACCTTTCCTCAGCCCCCCCGGAGGGCGCCCCCGACGGGGCCCACACCCCTCGGTCTGGTCTGCATTTGGCTGCTATAGGAAAGAACAAAAGCAGGCTGATTCTGCCCACATTCTCTTCATTTTTAATGTGCAAAACTACCTTGTGAAATGATACAGACGGTAGTGTCCTTCCTGAAGGACCACGGCCACCACGGGGAGATTCTTCGTCACGAGCTACACCTGGCAGTGTGTGTGGCCCGTGCGTCCGTGTTCCTCCTTCGTCTCCGACACGTGCGCTTCCAGCTGTGGGCGCGACGTGCATGGAGCTCCTCACACTCCGCTCCGTGCCACGCACACGGTGCCTCCAAACTGCACATTAATTAGATATTTTGAGAAACTAAAGGTACCTTAAGATAGGCACGTGGTAAGCTATAGACAAGATGCACATTTCAGTGTTACTGACTGCCCCACTAGAAAAAACAAACTTTTCCCTTGGGGCCACAGTGTTTTATTATGAAAATAGAATAAAAACTTCGCAAACAAAGTGATGCTTTCTAATTTAATGAAAAAATTTGTTGTTTTTTATTGTTTTCTGTGCACAAGTTATATGCAACTTGAAAAATAGTTCACGTAGCTCCCAAGGTGAAGAGGCGTGAGTTACATACATTTCATGAGGCCCTGGGCTCAAAACTAGTGTGAGTTAAATACAACTCACGGCGCACTTAATGTGCTAAACTATAAAACATGAACTTCCAGGTACTTTTGCATTAGAGGCTGCAACACCCAGGCCCCTGGAACAGAAGTGTACTCAGGGACATTTGGTGGCAGCGGTGGCCTGCTTGGGCTGCCATGACAAAGTACCAGACACTGGGGGTCTTAAACGACGGCAGAGTACTTACGGCCTCTCAGTTCTGCAAGCTGGAAGTTCAAGATCGAAGTGTTTCCTCCTGAGGCCTCTCTCCTTGGAGACCCCGTGTCCTCACAGGGTCGTCCTCTGCACAAGTCTGTGTGCTAATGTCTTCTTCCTATAAGGACAACAGCGGGTCAGGGCCCGTCCAGGTGGCCTCACTGTAACTCAGTTACCTCCTTAAAGACTCTGTCTCCAAACACAGCCGCGTTCTCAGGTGCCGAGTGTTAGGATATCAGGGTATGAATCTCGGGGAGACAAAATCTAGTCCATCACAGCGGAAAGGTGTGAGAAGCATTAACCTTGATATCCCATGACCAAACATGACACAGTGCTGGCGCTGCCCCTGGACAGGGTGGAGGGCTTGCACCGTGACAGCACCCCTTGCCCTGGCCAGGCAGTGGCCCTCGGTGGGTTTGCAGGCTCTGGAACCCCCGAGAGGCTGGGTTTTAAGCTCTACAGCTCTCCGAGAAAAGGGTCAATTCAGAATCCTCCAGCCCAAACCCCAGGGACTCCTGCCTCACTCCCGCATGGAACAGCTGATAAAAATGAAAGGTGACATTTTTCTGCAGTCTCTGTGGCACAGGGACACATCAAGTGTCTCACTGCTTTGGCAACAGAAGGTCCTCCCGCAGCTGGGCACAGCCCTGCCTGGACCATAGCACCCTCGGCATGAGGCGTGGGCAGCTGTGAGCAGGTGTCTGTGAGCAGTGGCCCCAGTATCACTGTCCTCGAGGGACACCCACGTTGGAACTGCAGGTTTTGGTGCCAGAAGCAGAAATAGACCCCCAGGGGATGGGAGGAGAAACAGTAAACATGTCCCAGGACCCTCGGAGTGAGCTGAGAGGAGTTCACATGGGGAAGAAGGGTCCCACTGCTCTGTCCCTGGAGCCCATCTGCCCCCATATCTGGCAGACGGGGGTGCAGAGCTACAAACCCCGAGTACCCCTGGAAGGGCTCTCCTCATTAGTGTTACGTTAACCTTTAGTCCTGGCTGCGGGTGGAGAATCTCAGGTTATTAGTCCAGTTTCCTCCACAATCCTGGTCCCGAGATGGTGTCCTTGTGTGGTGGGGATAAAGGACGTGCCCTGCCGTGTCCGTGTACCGCTGGCCTCCTTGGGTGAGCTCTAGGGATTTGGAGAGGGGACGCTGGCTGTGAGGTGGCCGCACGTCAGTACAACGCAGAAATTAGAAACTGCCCCTGGGACTCAGACACAGTAAACACAAACAAGACACTTTGCCGGGGAGCATGCCGGGCACACACAGGAAGTCCTTAGTGCAGGGTCTTCTGAGAACCGGGACAGAGAAGCAACAGAGGATGGAGACAATAGAAACTGAGGAAGCGCATCTGTGTAACCTGGTTTTACTCTTCTGTCGACAGAAACGGCACATTGCTGTTACCACGGGAATGGGAACCTGGGATGTCCCGACACGGACGGCAGCAGAGGCGGGTGGACAGGTGCATCGGGGGAGGCTGCGTGGAAACGCAACGCACCAACACACGCTTGATGAACCGAGTCCTGACGCGGACGTGCGT
>JAQIFY010003179.1:0-12749 GCA_028533085.1 Varecia variegata | reverse complement strand
TCAGAGACCTAGGAGCTAAGTGAAGATGATAAGGGAAGCCTTCACAGAATTCTTAAGAGAGGGAGTGGAATTCTTAGCAAAGAGAATTAAGAGTTTGGAAACATAAGACATATTCATGCATTGTGGTTCAAACATGAATACGGTTTGATTTTTTAGGCTTTTGATTAAATAGGGAAGTAATCACATCCAAGGCTGGAAAAATAATTTGAGAATCAAGAAAGTTCTTATCCTTTAAGCCTTTTTGTCACTTATAATTTGGGCTTATTCTAGTAGTAATCCTTTGAATTATTGGATAATTTCCAGAAGTGTGACCATCGTCAAAAAGAATTTTAGGTGGTGGTGTGATAAGCAGGTGGTGCGATAAGCAGGATGCGGAGGAAAATGGGGAGAGACTGGAAGCATGTTAAGCAACTCACCATCCACGCAGAGGAAGGGTTTGAACTGAGTTGTGACGGATAAAGTAGAAAGGAAAAATATTGTGTGCAACATATTCCTTTTTGAAGTGAAATGCATTTTTTTCAAATACCAATCTCAAAAATAAGTGGCATAGACTTTTGGACATCTTTATTTTCAAGAGTTTTACCCGCACATTTAGCTGAGAAATATTGTGTGATGGCCCTGACGCCTGGTAGGAATAAGTAATGCTCATATCTTTGTACCATCCTTTACCAGCTGGATAGGGTCAATTACTTAACCTCTCTGAACCCCATTTTCGTCCTCTATAAAATGAGGGTGGGGCAGTGCCTAATATGTAAGGTAGTTGTGGAAATTAAATGAGAGTATTCATGTAAAGCACTCAGCACACCTTACATATAATAAGTGCTTGGCCAATGTCATGGTTGTCATGACTTTGCCACTGTCATCACCACTGACTTTGTCATGGAGGAAAGGCAAAGTGAGGGAGTGTAGAACAGCAGAACGAGGAAGACTTCAGGGCCAAACAGCCTGTATCAGTCAGCTTCCTGGCAAGAAACAGATGGAACCCTCAAATGGAGTGATCTGGAGAATTTAATAAAGAAACTACTGTGTTTACAAAGTCAAGGACAAGCTGTAGAGAAGGAAAAGGGTTCGCATACTACCTCATCCTAGTTACAGAGGGAAAGAGGAATTACTAAGGACCAGCCCCAGGCCTGATGTTTCCTCTAACAGAAGGAAACAGTTACAGGAACTTGGAAGGAGACAGTCATGTGGAAAGAGCCACCCACAAGAGCTGTGACCTTTGGTCAAGAGCGGCAGCCTTGCCCACCTGCAGCGAGGGAGGCTGGGGGAGTAAATACCTTGACCTCACTCTCCTCCCTCCCTCCAGAACCCAACCCAACGAAAAGGCCCTGTGATGCTTCCCGTACAGTCAGTGTCTAGGAGCACAGAGCATGACGAAGACTTGTGCAGAGCAAAACTAGAAGGATAAACAATGCATACCCCCGGCCTTGAAGTTGTACTGTAACCTTAGGCAAGTTGCTCAATTTCTCTGAGCCTCAGATTGCTGACTGTAACACAGAGGTAACAATAGTAGTTATGCAGGTTTATTGTAAGCGTAAACTAGGATGACGTCTGAATAACGCCTAGCGGAGCTCCTGGCACAGAGTAGACACAATTAACGTTCTCTAATCCCACCCCCAGCTGATGACAGCTCGGTCCACTTGTGGCTGCTTTACAGCCTGTCCGAGTTCCCTAGAAGGGTGTTTCTCATAATGTGGTCCATACACCATGCACTTTAGAGGCACCTGGGGTCCTTTTTAACAGACAGTTCGTGGCCCCCCACCCCACTCCAACTAAATCATGAGCCGAAGGATGTGAATCTTCATTTCAGACAAGTTTCCTCAAATGATTTTCACACACAATAAAGTTTGGGAACCACTATCTTAGGAGTCCATGTTTCTAATTGATGTCCACTTGGGTAAAGTATAGGTGAGATTTATCTGGGCTTGGCAGTCATTAGGAGCAGTTACAGCCCATCAGCTTCACGAAGAGGGGCTATCAGACCAGGACACTAACGACCTGTCTTGTGATGTTAGGTCATGCTGATTCTCCATTTTACTGACTTTATTAATACCTGAGGAACGATGTTCCCAGGCTTTTAATTAAAAATTCTCTAACATTCAGGCTTTAATCATTTTCTAGGTTGGATATCTGCTTGGTGAGTGGCCAGATCTTACCCCCCTTTCAGAGAAAACTTAATAGGCAAAGCAGAAGCTGTTATTAAAGGGAATAAAAATTTTGAAAGCTCTGTAAATGAGCCTGCATCAATTCCAAGGATAAACAGAGGGAGGCCAAAACTTAGGAGCAGATTGGAGGATGAAGGACCTTGCTTTAATTAAGTAAGGACAGGTACAAGAGAATTCATCAGCAGTCTGGGACAGACATAGAGCCCATGATTTGGGTCCTGAATTGGTCAGTGTTTGGCCACAATAAACAGACTCAAAATAGCAGCACCTTATACCAGAGAGAATTTTATTTGCTGTTCATGTAAAATTGCAGAGTAGGGCTGGGGTGGTGTGGTTTTGCTCTACAGAATGCTCAAGAACTCAGACTCCTTCTAGTTCTTGGTCCTGCCCTCCCTAGAATATGGTCCATGTTCTCATGTTCCAGGATGGAACTCCAGTTGTCACATGTATGCTCCAAAGCACAGGAAGCCCAGGGGAAGAAGGTGCAGAGAGTATGGAACAGCTAACTTTTAAAGAAGGTCTGCCATCCCACACATCTGATTATATCACTCTGGCCAGAACTATTCACATGGTCATGCCAGACTATACAAGACGGTGAGAATCAAAATCACAGCTAAGTATTCTATTAGATGGATGATATCTTGAGAGCAAATAGAAGTCACTTCCATAAGTTCTTAGGCCATAGGCGAAAGAAACTTTGAACCTTCTTTTTCCAGTAGAACAGTTAACCAGTAAGGTTCCAGTCAGAACACAGAGACCACTCCAGGTATTTCTAAAAGAGGGAAACTTCTGGGGATGAGATGATCCAAAGAAAAAAAGAATACATAAATAAGAAAGAAAATATATAAAAGAGTGAACTTAATGCAAGGAATCGGTAGCACAAATGATAAAAAAGCTGAATATCCAAACTTCAAAAATGAGCAACTCAGACATTAGCAACAGCAGGAAGTTTCCCCTTCTCTGAGGCTGGAGGGACAAAGGTGAAGACAGACCCTAGCAGTGCAGACTGCCTGGCAGAAATTGGAACCCAGTGGACTATTCCAGTGAGAGCTGGAACCAGGAGGAGATGCAGCCAGTGTCAAAGATGCCGCCAGAAGCAAAGGGATAGAGGCAGAAATATGTTGGCCTTTCCCTTCTGCCCAGTCTCCTTCCAGTGCCTCACATTGGCTGAAACTACCTGGAAGCCAGAGTACAAGGGGGTCTGGGAAATGTCGTTTGACACAAACAAAGTAGGCAAAGAAGAGTAAAGATGGATCTGAGAGCCAATAGGTGAGTGACTGGAGCAACACCTGAACCCAAGTTATGGACCTGGATAGATTACTAATCATTGAAACATCCCTAGACATTATTTCTAGATGGATTTGGGAAATTTGCAAAGCAAAAGAGGGTCTTTGTATTGAAAGCAGGAACTAGAAGAGATACTTCTACACTGCTGTTCACAGCAGCATTATTCACAATAGCCAAAAGGTAGAAACAACCCAAACATCAATAGGCAAATGGATAAACAATATATGGTATATACAGACAATGGAATATTATTCAGCCATTAAAAGGAATGCAATTCTGATACATGGCATAACATGGATAAATCTTGAAAACATTATGCTAAGTGAAATAAGCTAGACACAAAAAGACAAATATTACATAATTCCACTTACATGAGGTACCTAAAATAGGCAAATTCATAGAGAAAGAAAGTAGAATAGAGGTTATCTGGGGCTGGGGGGAGAAGACAATGGTGAGTAATTATTTAACGGGTACAGGGTTTCCATGTGGAATGATGAAAAAGTCCTGGAAATGGATAGTGGTGACAGTTGCACAACACTGTGCATATACTTAATGCCACTGAACTGTACGTTTTAAAAAAATTAAAACAGTAATTTTTTTAAAGTTTCAAAAGTTAAAGCATAAAAGTAAAGAAGTTCCTATGCTTCCCAACTGTATTTACTGATTGAAAAACCCTTTATGGAGAAGGTGACTGTTGGTAATGAAGCAATAGATGCTGACTAAGGGACAAAACAAGTGAGATCAAAAGACCATGAAGACTTAAAACCAAAGCAAAACTCTTTCAGTTTCCGAGATTTGTTGTGAAGTTTCAGTACACTTTCTGGTGAAAGAAATATTACCTCCCCCTTTCCCAGATTGAACTTGATATGACCATGATGGGCATAAGCTTAACTTGGAATGAAAAGGCAAAGGCAAAAATCAAAAATACAGTTAATTTTGAGTGTCATCTCTTTGCAGGGAGCATGTGAAGACCTGGAAATAGGTACCCTCACAAAGGAACAGAACAGTGGAGAATCCAGAGGGCCCACAAGGGGATAAACTAGGAAAAGGCTCTGTTTCTGGGCACCATGTGAACAGGGAGTAGACGGGGGTCAGGATATAGTCAGCTGCGTCAAAGGCAGCCCATAAATGTCATCCAGGATAAGCACTTGAATATGATTGTTGGCTTTTACAGCCAACGGGGTGGAAGGTCATTGGCTGCTTAGCGAAGGTCATTTCTGTGAAAGGAAGAGGAATCTAAACTGGAATGGAATGAGCAGAACATTTCCCCATTTGCTGGCTCAACAGAAGCAGTAAACAAACCCTATTCCCAGAACTATGCTGACAACATTGATGGCGGCACACAAGTTAGGAGCTAAACAAAAAGCCATGTTAATTTCAAGCTCCATTAGAAACACAGGCAGGAGAAAAAAAAAAGTTAACGTCTGCCAAATAGAAAAGGTCAAAATTGGAAGGGAAAGAAACTTTCTTTTTGAGATCCTGAGAGGGTCCTGCCAATGGTGAAGACATGGGAAGATTTTGTTTCTTCTTTCATTTTTGTCAATCATAAAATTCTAAAAGAAACCCTCCTGTTAATGTCTCCTCTAATCAAATATGTGAGATGGTAGAATATGGACAGCATGTTCTTTCTCCTGGAAAAAGAAACCACGTAGTATTTGGGGTATAGCCATATGATTCCATTCCAGAGCTGTCTTCTATTTGTCTCTTGTGTTCAGTTGTTGTTTTTCTTTTTTTTAAAGAACTTTCAATAATGTTTTTGACTTTGGCAGGATGCATAAGTATCATCATTCTTTTGAAGACTCCACAACTTAAGTTGTCTGTGACATCAGATTAGCATAACATGTCTAAAAGACCGCAGGCCCTTTAATCCCTTTGTAGAATGTGTTGCATACCCCAGATCAAGTCCAGGAAATGCACACATATCCTCCTCTTGCTTGCCTGTGTTGAAGGGGTTGATTTGCAAATGAAAACAGATATCCCTCATAAGTTCTTTCTAATGTCAAGGCAATGAGCATTCTGGGTCTTTGATGACGGATGAGTCTTCATTTGTAAATTTAAAGCCATATGTATTAACTTAGTTTCCTTCCAGGCATTTTGTATTAGTGAGCATCACATATGGCTTTATAATGCTCAAATACCAGATGCCTAGTTGCACTTTGATTCAATATATGCAGGAAGAAAAGATACAAGAGAATTTCACTATCACTTTTTGCCTAGGTAATAGGTCAGAGGTTCCATCCCACCTAGAGGTAAAGGATTGGCCTTGCTGATTCCTCAAGCTTTTCTCTAGATTTTTATGAGCTTATGATTATCTTTTTCCTACAAGTATTAGATGTGAAGAATCCATCATTAAATGCAATCAAATTCACCTTCCCTCCCCCAAAAACTAAATAGATATTTTTAAACACATATACACATTTTAAGAAAAACAGATTTCCCTTTGAGCATGGAAATATTGTCATTGCTAAATTATATTACTGAATTGAACTCCAGGTATTAGTTACAGTGGAAAGTAAGAGATTGTAGGAGGCTCTTTTCTTAGAACCAGGACATGGATTGTGGCCTGGATTTAATTAAGTGCTGCTCATGGTACCATGCAGGCTGACACTTAATTATATTCAGTTTAGCCCTTTATTATATATCATCTCTTGTTATTCTCCAAATGTTTCAAGTATGCTAGTCTTGTTTTTCCCAGCTCTTTTGTAAGCTCTGCAGATCAGAGCTAATGTCACACAGTAGATACTCAATAAGTATATTATAACTGAGTTTATGAGCAAAGAAATAAATGAATGTGGCTTCAGATTCAGGATGCTACCATTCACATTATGAGATGTGACCTGAGAAATTTAAAAGAAGAGTGAACAATTGAAGAGGTTCCCTGTTCTTCCCTGGAATGCATCCAAATTCCCCTGGCTTCCATGAATAAGATATAGGTTTAATTTTTCTCCATCTGGTCCTTTGCCCTTTTAATCCACACCAGCATGGAACTCTCCAACATATGGTGCTAGAAAATATTGTGAAGAATTTTACCTGATTCCAGCATTTGTATATTTATATACTTATTTTATTCTTGGTCCTAGCCTGAGCTTTTTTTAATTTTCTCAGTTTCCACTGATATCCTCTCAGTATATTTATTTTTGCCTTCTTTGTGACAGCTTATTAACGTACCTGTTTTAAATGAGATGTTCCTAAAATACAGGTCATGTACTCTCTACCTGTAGAAAATTTCTCTAAAAATAATATGTGGAAATAGTAGCTGTGGCCCTGTCTGAGAAATACAGAAATGCAGAAGAGGAGAATGTTTACTTTTCCTTCTGTATCCATCTTTACAAATCATGTGTGTCCAGGAGTCTGTATGACTTTTATAACTTAAAAACTGGTTAAAAAATAAAATATCTTTACCCATCATGACACATGCCATTCTAGCAGGTCTTAAGAGTAATTAATGAAATATTAAGGCAGTTTGCCTATGCATGTGTTTACCATAAACAAAAGAACAAGCTCATTGTTTTAGGAGACAATATTTAATGAGTCTAGTCCTGTAGCTTTCAAAGCAACTCATAGGTGTCTGTGATTAAGTCTGGTCAGTGATTCATCCTGGGGTCCATTTATGGGCTTTTGATGGCAGGGCTGCTTTTGTATCTGTGGTTTTTAGCTTTGAATGACCCATGCTCAGTGAACATTTTAATAAGATAGAAAGTATTTCAGTCGGTCTGTGGGTCAAGAGAACCACTTTCATCATGACAGCTTTTCATATTTTTACTTCACATTTTTACTCTTGATAGTGTTCACAGTTGTAACACATTTAGCATGCTATGGGTCTTCTGAGTTGGCTACAGCTTGCTAATTATTCACATCCAGAGATCCCACCACATTGCACTCTTGACATTTCCAAAGTTTTTCTTTCTCTTTAAGGTGTTTATGTCATTTTTGTCCTGGGGTTTTATTTCCATGTCAGTCTATGTGACCCTGCTTCTAGTTTGTTATTAGCATTCCTACTCTGGCTTGTTTTGAGTTTCTGCAAATGGTTCAACCATTGTTAGACATCTGTAAATCTTTTAACCTTTAAGTAAAGAGATGCTTACAAGCTCATAAAATTATTTGACTCCATAAGTGAATGCTGAAAAATGCATGCAGTTCTTATAAACATCTTTATGCGCTGTGTTAAGTTTAAGATAGGTTAAATATGTTTATGTTTGCACAATGAAGAAATTGTATAATTTTAATTCCTAGTAGAATAAGTGCATACATGCTCAGAAGCATGTACAATTTTATGAACATGCACTAGCTCTCAGTCAAAAAAAGATACTAAAACAGAATGGGTAATCACTTGTGCCAGTGGTTCTCTAACTCTAATGTACATCAGAATCACTTGAAGGGCTTGTTGAAACACTGATTGCTGAGCTCTTGACTCAGTAGGTCTGCAGTGGAGTCTATGAATTTTCATTTCTAACAGTTGATTCTGATGCCGTTGATCCAGGACCACACATTGAAAACCACAGCCATCCCATTTCTCTTTCTGAGCACACAGAAAGACTACATTTCCCAGCCTCACCAAATACCCGGGTCTGGGCCCGTGGTATGAGTCCACCATTTCCAAGCCTGGCCCTAAAATTCCATGCATTGTCCTCCACACCACTCCTGGGCCACTGTGAAGGCCGCATATTGAAGATGGCAGCCTGTCAAGATGGAAGACAGCTAGATCTGTGAGTCCATACATAGAGGAAATCTGCCTTGTTCATATAAAGCTACCATGTAAAAAAGGAATAAGCCTTGTTATAACAAGGCACTAAGGTTTGAGGACAGCATTGCCTGATTTATCCTAATACAGGTGACTTCATGAGATGAACCATGCCCACCTCCAAGGAAGCTTTTACCATATAAATTTGAGAGGAGATTTAATCAATATACCATGCATTCCCCCTAATCAAAACAAAATCTATTTAAATTGGTTTAGATATACTCAGACTAAAGCCATATGTCTGTTGGTCATAAAGTGATTTCTCCCAACCTTTCTGAACAATCTCCTAAATCCACCTTACTACATTTTTGGGTGATCTTTTATCTGAACTTTTCCAGCTGCCTGCTTCTTAGACTCCTGTATTCTTGTATTCTCAAGTTGGTTTTACTCACACGTTGCTGGCCTCAAGTTGGATGAGAACAAGGCCCTTTTCCTCTCCTTCAAAGCCCACTTGTTACCTGATAGCTCAGCCTTGTTTCCCTCTGTTCCTCTCCTACCTTGTTCTGCCAATAAGGTCATCTCAGAATTCCTGAGCCTATCTTATTGGGGCAGAATTTCCCCCTAAGGAATCTTCAAAGTCAGGCTAATGGGCTGGAGTGACTGACACACATCTTTCATCAGTCACGTGTTGTGGAGAGCAGAGAGTCTGCCCTGTTCCTTAACCCTATAGCTAGTACCACTTCTGCTGATTCTCTGGCCACCAGCTCTCTCTGAACCCTGCCTAGATGTGCACGTTCCCTTCCCTGCCGCACCAACCCCACTGAGTCTGATCAATTGCCTAGCTTGTGCCTTGGTGTCTACCAGGCTCTGGCACCCCATTTATTTGTCAGTTCTCTCCAGACCTCCCCACACATTGTACCCTACGGATTAAAGTAGACTCTAGTCAAACCATCTTCCTGCGGTCATGCAAATGCTGTATCGTTGCCCCATTGCCTCCCACACACAAGATTAGACAAAAGACGATGGTTTTTCCCAAATATGCTTTATAAAAAGTATATTTTAACCCTTTTTTGGGGTAAAAAACCATATATTTTGCCCTTTAACCCTTTCCTTGCATACTGCCTACACTACCTTACATGAAACCAAAGCCCATAGAGTACATAAAATGGACAATTCTCACTTTTAAAAGTGTTCATTTTTCTGGTTGTAAGTAAACATATATATATTTATTAAAGAGAATTTCAAAATTAAGGAGAGTACACCAAGAAACATTCATCAAACTACCAGCCCCTATCCAAAGGTAATCTCTGTCAATATTCTACTATAAATTTGTGTAATTTATATTATTTATTTATTGTCATAATTTAAATATATTAATATCTGGCTGCTTAATATCCTATTGTACATTTAGGCTATCATTTGTTCAAACAAGTCAAACAAGTGTTGCTCTGAATTTCTTGTTATTATAAATCACAATAGGATGAACATCTCTATGCTTAAATCTTTGTGTACATACCTGTTATTTCTAAGATTCTTAGCAGGTGAATTCCTTGATAAATGTGTATGAACAATTGAGGTAAACATTACAAGAAATAACTAAAATAGTTAAAAGTGGTGATGTCTGGGAAGCAGTTCACTAGGATGGGCAGAAATGGGGCGGACAAATGCTCTTTTCTGTTATAAGTACTGCATTTCGACTTTTGATGTATTATTATAATTGAAGGCAATTATTAAATTGTAAAAAAATTTGATTTTTTCCCCCAAAATTTGTTAAAATTCATCTTTTCCCAAGGCACAATTATGTACTCAAAAAAAGTATATGCATATTTTTTAAAGAATCCATATTATATACCCATATGAAAAAACTGCTCTACTGAAAATTTATTAATATAATAATTTACCCTCCCCCTGAGAGGGTAAAAGCTCTGCAAAACTTTTTTTATTTTTAATCTTTTCTAATTAGGAATACAATGTTAATTTTCATTTATTTTACTGATAAAGTTGAATTGTTTTCATATCTTATTTACTGGCCATTTATATTTCTTCTTTTGGCTTCTTAAAGGAACAAAGCAGAGCTTGCGCATCCCATGTAAGCCGTCCCTGTGAAATCAGTCCTTTTGGAAGGTGGTGTTCTTACACCAGTGACATGACCTTGCTTAAACATTGGGGTAACTCTTCTTTGTGTGTGACTGTCAGAGCTTTAGTGACATTCTTTTAGATATCCTTAGGATCAGTTACATCATCATGGTGGGAACAAAAATGCAAAGCAACTGCATGGTGATAACCTCAGGTTCCTTCTGTGGTACATAAACCAGCCATGAAAGCAACTGTCCAAAAGGCATTCCAGTTACATGGTGAGCCATGAGAGCATCAGTGGAATAAATGCCTGGCTCCAGACAAGCACCAGTCATTTGAATAAATCCATCATGACGGGCTTCTCTCTACATCCACCTCATTATTTCATGCATGGATCTCATATTTAATATATCTATATTAATTAATAGTTGTCCATTAGTCTGCATGTCAATATCCCATGCAGCCTCATACACACACAGCCATATACATCAGACACTTAAGAATTGGATCAAGATTGTAAATGAGCATGTTTTAGATTAGAATGTCATTCATTCTAAGGATTTGTGTCTGTTTTGTGCACTGTTGTATCCTAGGCACTTAAGACAGTGCCTAGCACAGAGTAGGTGGTTAACAAGTATTTGTTGAATACATGAGGAACAAATGAATGAATGAATGAATGAACCAACATTTAACAATTGGTCATCAAGACTGGAGCTTTGTTCTTATCCTTACATTATCTTTGTAACATCCTTATTTTGTAGGATAATACAAGATGGTATACGCTTTTGGACAATACAAGTGACAAATGTACAATAAAGGTAGAATGGCATGGAGGAAAGGCAGGCAAGATTCAGTTCCAGCCTTGGCTCTGTCAGGGAATAGCTGTTACGATTCTCTCCACCTGTGTTTATTGAGTAGCTACTATGTGCCCTTCACTTTGCTAAATGGTGGAGATACCCGAAGAGTATGACACATGCAAGTGCACCCTTAAGAAATTTACAATCTAGTGATTGGAAATACAAATAAATACAAATTATAAATACAGTTGTATTTACAAATACAAATAAATAAAGAATTACAGATTTTGTTACATACTGGGCATATAAGAGGAGATGCTACCCTGGCATGAGCGCTCAAGGAAAGCTTCCTTTTCTGAGGAGAGGATATTTGAGCTGCATCTGGAGGCAGAGGGAACATTTTGAACACAAGTTCAAACACAAAAATGAGAGCACTATGCATTGGAGAAACCAAAAAAAAAGGAGTGTGGGGAGGGATGGAGAGCAGTGAGATGAAACTGGAGAGAAGGTTCTTGTCGTTCTTTGCTTTGTGATGGCCCCCACTGGTCCTCAGCGTCCTTACCAGCGACATAGGTGTGGTCACACCTACCTGGCAGGTTTATTGTGTCAAATGTACAGGTGTACTTCCTTGCTAAACTCATGCCCATGGGACATGCTCAGTTATGGTCATTTCCTTTTACTCTTTCTTTCCTTCCATTACCTATATTTTGAGTTCCTTAAAGCAAGATTTAGGTTTTATATATCAGCGGATCTCCTTAGTTCCCATCCCAGTGTGAACTGCTTAGAAAAGTCTCAATCAGTAACAGCTGGGGTTACTACTATGATTATTAAGAAGTCTCCCATATGTTGGGATATAACATTTGTTTTCTCACCTAGATTTTTATTTCATAAATATTACTGTGGGTTTACAATACTAAATTGAATTTCCAGCATCTGATTCTTTCATATGTAGAATTATGCATCTTTATTATCCATTCATATTTCAGGTTTGAATGCACAGTTTGGACATGATTTTATTTTTAAATAAGCAGAATATTGGTTAGTTCAGAGGTTCAAAGCATCCGTAAGATTTAGAATAAAAAATGGAATCTATATATACTGGATTGCAATATATATTTGCATTACAGCATTTTTCTGATTGCCATGAGAAAAGTATACAAATACAGAGATTGAACAAATGCATATAAATAAAAATATCCCTTTCACCAATAATTTACAGCCCAAACAAAGCAATAATTTAGAGCTGACCTTGTATTAATAATTCAGCTGCTTAGAGCAAACCAATTGTCTCTTTATTTCATGTTGTGTTGTAGCTAATTTATGGAGAATTCTAAGTGAATCAGTATGCCAAAAATTGACGAGTTCCATTCCTTTTGTGTCTAGATAGCTTGTTTGTCCTGTTTTCCCAATTTTCAAGTAAAAAAAAGTTTGTTTTCTTCTTCTTAACTGCCAACTCTGTGGCCTAAAGCTGGGTCCTCCCTTTTTCTTTCTCACATAATTACATAATCAAGTTCCTGCTCTCTGAACTTTGCTGACAATTCTGTTGACAATACATGCAACAGAGTGAAACCCATCCCAGTCTTCCTTAACTAGATGAGCCTAAACAGTTGTAGAAACTCCCTTTAATCAGATTAATGTGCCCAGAAAGCAGATAACAGGAGAAAGAAGGTATAAAGTATCACCTTTCATTGCATGACTCTACATATTTCTTTTTTTTTTTTTTGTTCTGTTTTGGTTTTATTT
>JAQIFY010003178.1:0-12750 GCA_028533085.1 Varecia variegata | reverse complement strand
TCATAGATGATATCATGTATCTCTGTGGCATCAGTCGTGATTTCTCCTTTCATGTTTCTGATGGAGGTTATTAGAGCTTTTTCTTTTCTGCTCTTGGTTAGTCTAGCCAGAGGTGTGTCTATTTTGTTTATCTTTTCAAAGAACCAACTTTTTGTTTTATTAATCTCCCTTATGGCATTTTTGCTGTCCTTTTCATTTAATTCTGATTTAATTTTAATAATTTCTCTCCTTCTGCTGGGTTTGGGGTCAGTCTGTTCTTCTTTCTCCAGCTCTTTGAGTCTATTCATTAGGTTGTCTATTTGTAAGTTTTCCGTCTTTTTGATGTAGGCATTTATGGAAATAAATTTTCCTCTCAGGACTGCTTTAGCTGTGTCCCATAGATTTTGATAAGTTGTGTCTCCATTGTCGTTTAATTCAAAGAATTTTTTGAATTTTTTGGCCACATTTGGGCCATTCCTCAGAATCTATTGTTATCCCTGGCTAAGTCACCCTGACTTGAACAGGAACTCACAGCCGTGGCCTGCAGAGTGCTCCTGGAAGGAAAGGGAACTCGGTGTCCAGCTCCTGCCTCCTGTTATGATCAAACCCCTCACTGAATCTGGAAGAGGAGAAATGGCAAAATCACATAGCCAAAAAAAGAACACCAACAAAAACTGTTATATTTGAAAAGTATATAAGAACATTCAATATTTACCAAGTTAATACTGTATTCTTAACAATAGTTAGCTCCTAAAAATTACCCTACGTGTTAGAATTGGTGAATACACATTAGAGCTATTGTATTTTTTAAAATTCCTACATTCGTACAAAAGTAATTCTGAATGAAACCATCTTATGAGGAAAAAGGGTATCAATAATATGGAAATGTTTAAAACTTATAAGAATCTACTATAAAACATATAACATTTCCTCAATGTATTTATGTAAAAACAAATTGCAGATGTTGACCCCCCAAACAGGATTTAAGACCTTGAGTATTAATAATAATTGAAGAAATGGAGAACACCAATGACCTGTCATCCCAAATGGCCATGATTCCAATGGTGTTTTTTGTTAGATCTTTAAAAACCAGCTAATTCTACTGAGAACAAAAAATGCCTAATAATAAAATGACCCAAGATTATGAGGAGAAAAATGTCATATGTATTTTTAAAATGTAATAAAAAGTGAAGAAATCACAAAAAAATAGAGTGCTGACAATTGTCACTTGCAAATGAGGATATACACATCCTACTTGAAATATTAGCAATGAAATCCTTCTCAATTTGATGCAAGGAGGCAAGAAACATGTTTTGTTCCCAGCCACACATATAAAAAATCAGCTGACCACATCATCTGATTGATGAAACACCATGAAAACATGGATAAGAAGCCACCAAAACCACCTGAAGTGTAGAAAATTGAACTTTGCCTGTTTGAGAGAGCCTGACCTTCATAACCCATGTCCATTATGCCAGGGGAATGACTCTGGCCATGTTGGGCCACTGCTCATCTAACTCAAAATCCCCTTTTGTCCTGGGCTGAGCCATGTGGCTTAAGCAGGAGTTATCTGACATGGTCACTGCAGTGTTCTTGGAAATCAAGGGACATGACTTGACTGTTCAGATACTGGCTCAGGTTCTCATCAAAACTCTCAGTAATCAATAAAAGTGGAAATAACAAAACCACAGTCTCAATACACAGAAGACAAACAGAAATGGAGACATTTTTAAAAAATGAGATATTTTTACCACCCACTTTTACTCACCCTGAAACATTTACCAAGATTAATTTTTTTCCTTTTCATTACTTCAGTCATAAGAAATACACACTGGAATGGTGAATATATATGAATTGTTAGTTGAAAAAGTAAATATCACCCCAATTCTTTAAGAAGCCACCATAGGGAGAAAAAACAAAACCAATAAGTGGGAAATACTTTGAAATTAAAGCATATCCTTTTCAAGATTCTGTGATAATACTGGCAAAGACATACCTTCAGTGTCTTAGTATGTAAAATTGAGTTACAGAAATTGAACCAAAAAAAGAAATATACCTAAGAAGAAATGAAGAAATGGAGGTCATCATTAGTCATCATCCCAAAAGGTCAGGCTTCCAAGGATGTTTTCTGTCAGACCTGTACGGAGTAGCTAATTCTTCTGGTAATAAAACAGTTCTAGATTATGAAGGTAAAAAAGATCATTTTTTTTTCTTAAAAGTATGTGATGATGGCCGGCTGCGGTGGCTCACGCCTGTAATCCTAGCACTCTGGGAGGCCGAGGCGGGCGGATCGTTTGAGCTCAGGAGTTCGAGACCAGCCTGAGCAAGAGCGAGACCCCGTCTCTACTAAAAATAGAAAGAAATTATATGGACAGCTAAATATATGTATATATATATATATATATATACATACATATATATATATATGTATATATTAGCCTGGCATGGTGGTGCATGCCTGTAGTCCCAGCTACTCGGGAGGCTGAGGCAGAAGGATTGCTTGAGCCCAGGAGTTTGAGGTTGCTCTGAGCTAGGCTGACGCCAGGGCACTCTAGCCTGGGCAACAGAGTGAGACTCTGTCTCAAAAAAAAAAAAAAAAAAAAAGTATGTGATGATAATACTAGTGAAGAATGTCATTTCTGAATAGTCTCTCAAACAGATGAGGACATAAAATCCTACTTGAAATATTAGCTATCAAATCCTTATCTTAATACAAGGGACAAGAGACAGTCTCTGGCTTAGTATCATTAAATCACCAAGATTAAAATCAAGAAAGCAGACCAGGCGTGGTGGCTCACTCCTGTAATTTTAGCACTCTGGGAGTCCAGAGTGGGAGAATCGCTTTGAGGTGAGAAGTTCAAGACCAGCCTGAGCAAGAGTGAGACCCCGTCTCTACCAAAAATAGAAAAAAAGTTAGCCAGGTGCAGTGGTGTGTGCCTATACTACCAGCTACTCAGGAGGCTGAGGCAGAAGGCTTGCTTGAGCCCTGGAGTGCGAGGTTGCAGTGAGCTGTGCATATTTTTTTCAACTTTTATGATCTCTATCTATTAATTTTTCTGCACTTTACTGTGACATATACAGGCATGCACCCGAATTTGGGGAATTATGTCTTCCCTTAACTCTGGAAAATTCCTAACTACTTCCTCTTTGAATATTATTCTTCTCCATTTCACCAAATATCTCCTTCGTGAACTTCTGTGAGATGCACTTTATACTTTTTTGGTCCAGTTCTTAAGTCTCTTCACCTCTATTTAATAATTTCTTTCTAGTTTCCTCTGTGTGAAGGGTTCTGAATAATTTTATTCTTCCATCTTCTAGTACTTCAATCCCCCTATGCAACTGTTTCTAATCTGCTGTTTACAATTGCATTAATCTTTTGTTTCAGTGGTTACAATTTTCATTTCTAAAACATTTATTTGCCTCTTTTCGATAATTAGCTATTTCTTATGTTTTATGTAACTTGTCATATACGTAATATGTCAAACACTTTTCCTAATAGCTTGAAATTGACAGTAAGTCAACATTTGCCTTTTGGTTTATTGGTTATGCTGATAGTGGCTTGTTTTTCCACTATATGCTTGTTTATGAGGATTTTATCTGACGGAATCTTCATGAACCCTCAAATCCCTCCAGAAAGAATTAAATTTGTGTTTGTTATATGACTGGGTTTGAAATAAAAAATTAATTGGACTACACTGATAGTATTAATTTGAACCCTAAAGCCAGCCAGGTGCAGCTTTCTGGCGACAAAGGCTCAAACGAAAAATTTTCCCCACATTCAGAACCAAGGATAGTAAATAGAGGCATCTTTGACATCTCCCTATTCCACTAGGATAAAGTGCAGTTTTTCATTAAGGTTATGGTTATTCAAACATCGAGGATTATACAAATGTCTCAGTTGCCTACTAGTTTATGCCACTTTTCAAGAACAACTTAGCATTTAACATAGTATTTATTATAATTCCTTTAAGTCCTTTAATACACTTGCAATCGGAAGTTTTTTACATTTTCTATTCCAAATATTGTCCAAATGAGAGATGTTAGGAACACTTAAAAATATAAACTAGACTAGGGTCACCCAGCGGTATTCAGTTGATGTCTTAGCCACCCTGCAAGGGTTGAGACAACTTGTACTGACATGCCTGGTGTTTTGGAGTGGGTGGTTGTAGGGCTGGGCTCAGGTGCACTCTGGTCCTTCCCCATAGATTCTCAGAGCCTCTCCATATGCTGTCTCCAGACAGATAGGCAGAGTGTTTACATGCCTGATTAAGGCTCTTAAAAAACTATGCAGATGTCAATAGTCTCCTTTAATTGTCCTAACTTGACTTCAACCATACTCCATTTGTCAAAGCAAACATGGATCTACCCAGTATCAAGAGGATAGGAAACACATATAACCTCTCAGTAGGAAGAAAATCCAGGAACAAGCTGCCTTCTGGATCTGATACATCCCACTACACAACAGTTGAGAGGCTGCTGGGTGCCACAAACATGGTATCCACACAAAAAGTACTGCGTTCACTGGATCAGAGTGACAGAGTGGTAGGCCTTGAATGCTTTCACACTTGACTTATCCCTAAGAGGAGGATCTCTCCCATTGTGTGGATTCTTATACTCTATGGCAGAGCTAACACTCTGAAGTGGCACGAAGTTTCTAACCCTTGTAGACATCCTATCTCAGCCATTGATTTCTTGACATGCACAAACAGACACACAGACAGAATGGAGGACATATGTAGTGAGTACTCAGTGAAAGATGGGCCAGAATCTGGTACTAATGCCTGATCCTCCTGATTTGGGAGCACCACTTTAGCCATATTTTTCATCGACATCTTCTTTCAGAGAATCCTTAATGCCTGACACTTTAATTTCAATCCATTCTTCACCATAGTGCCTACAAAAGTGCACATGAACAGAGAAATGAGAGAGGCTGGTGTGAGGACCCAGAAAGAATGTAGGGAGGATAAAATGCAGAAAGAACCTTGATGTCTGCCATTTGACACTATTGAATTTTGGTTAAGGGAAATATATTTGATTATGTATTTCTATTCAAACTAACTTTCAAAATGGAGCAAATCAGTGATGCATTTCCTTTTATTTTAAGGTATTTCCTGTCAAGTTGGTGAATTAAGAGAAACATGATTTCTATTAACTTTTGATAATCTCTAAAACTCAAAAGCTAATCCCATGTCTGATGGACCAGACAGGAGATAGATATTCAGATGACCTGAGTCCCAGTGTCAAATCTAACCCAGTAGCCTTCTGGCTTTACGTAAAGTCCTTCAACTCTCTGGGAAGATCCCAATTGAGACACGATTCTGAGTTCCTAGAAGGGATATATTTTATTATACCAAGGTACAATTATTATAACAAGCACAGTAATTATACATATTATTGTCCCTTAAAACTAAATTCCCCCTGGTGCATGAGAAAATACCTCTACAAGTATCAGGTCTACCCAGAGACATATGGTCTCTGTCTAACTTCACCCCCTAAGAGCTGATGTTGTTCACCAATACCTCTGTGCAGAAGGATCTTGGAAGCAGAAAAGTTAAATTATGGACATTTTCAGGATTTCAGAATATTAATGATGGCAATAGCAGTGGCTTGACGTGCACGACTGACCTGTCACTACTCTCAGATGGGTACTAAGCATATTGCAAAGACTGGATAGATGACCCTGTGGAGAGGAGTCCGGATATCCTTTCACTTCACTAATGTCCTCTTCAGGATTTGACCAAATTCTGCTTCTAGTCCAGGATTTGTTTTCAAAGTCACCCATAATAAGGAGAAAGAGTAAGTGAGCACTTGTTCAAGATTCCTCCTCCCCACCGCATCCTCATTCTCCTTATTTCCATGAGTGCTGGGGCCATGATCAAAGAGAAGAACGACAGTGATGGGTCAGGAATGGGAACCAATCCCCCTGTACTGCACTGGGAGCTGGGTTTTTATCCTGTCAAGTAAATGTAGTGGGTTTTATTTTTTCAGGCACATGTGCTTGGAGGTCAAAAAATATTAAAGAAATGTGAACATTCAAAACTTTGAGGCAGACCACTTGGTGGGGTTTGTGGAATCACCTTAAGTCTCTTAATAGATTTCCACTATTCTCTTATTGATGGAATGGGCTGGAGTAATTTTGACTCATAGCTCTGGATTTATGTACTTAAATCACCATGATTAAGAGTAAACAAACAATTAGAAAAAGAAACTGAAAGCAAGAAAAGAAAAACACAAAATACCTCTTCAATCTCCAAGGATGCAGCACACCCAGGAAGACCTTTATTGGTTCAGTCCCTGTCACCTTTGCACCATGGAGCCAGTGGCTGTGGCTCAGGGGCTGCAGGTCCTTCATTGGCTGAAACAGTGGCCAATGGGTGTTAGGCTGCTGTCATTGCACACAGCCTTCATCCAGTGATGCATAGTTGCAGGTCAGGAAGTGTTATGGTTAAGCAAAAAAGATTATCACCTGGAAAAGAATAGTACCAGATAAATGTAAATGAGTTAGAATAGTAACTTCATTTTCTAGAGAGCTTTAAAGGGGTATTTTTTTTCTGAAGTTTTTGATTCAGGTATTTCCATAATGTGTTTGAATTCTCAGTCACGTTTTTGGATGAATTCCTTCACACAGGATATGTTGAAAAAAGTTTTAGGTATGATTGCTCTATTAATGATATTTTCCTTGATATGATGCTTATGATTTTCTATTTGCCTTATTAATGCCATTTCTCTTAATTCCCCATTTCAGTGCTCCCTTAGTGCCATCTTTGCTCATTCTGCCACTGAAGTGAAGATGTACTCATTTGTCGATCTGATCTTCAACATCAAGACCCATTTTTTCTCTTTTCCCTGGAATTCATTTGTGTCAGTCACCCTTGCACTTCCAGTCTGCATACCACAGCTAAATTATGGTGCATTTTAAGGGTTGTTTTCCTACTACTCCCGTATGCTTTCTGAATTCACAGATTCAAATGTTTAAGCAGCAACAACGCCCAGGATAGAAACTAAGTGACTTAATGAAATGCTGTTTTTTTTTTCCCCCTGGCCTGAAGTTTCCTCTAGAAAGGCACATGACTGTGAAAGGAGCCTTTGCCTTCTAAAACTTTGTTTCAGATGTATAAGAAAAATGCCAGGCAACACCCAGTGGTATTTTCCTGCAGTTGATTCATGGCAGATGTTTTCAATCTCCTTGTACAGGAAGGGTATTTTTTTCAAAATTTTTTATAAGATTTTTCTACTATTGTAGAATAATAATAACCAATAACTCCAATTAGGTGGCTCATTTGTCCTAAATCCTTACACTATTTATCCCAAGGGGAACTGTGAAGGTAAAATGTCTCGACACCCTTATTCCACTTTAAACAGAACAAGCTTAGACCTTTAGACTTCCTCCTGGATCAGTCCTCGGATATGTCCATTTTGGGCAGTTCATGACCTTGGGGAAAGAAACTCTTGAAGCTCAGATCAGACCTGAAGGCCATGATGGCTGACAGATGGCAGCTGATTGCTTTTCCAGCAGCTGAAGAAGCAAGTCAGCCCTTGAAGGAGGTTCTGGCTGGTCCACCTGCATGTCTATCAAAGCTTCCTTTTTAAATTATTCCTTGGCTGGGAATGCAACCCTAGGATGACAGTTATTTTCTCTCAGCACTTGCTTGTGGCACACATAGAAAGGTGTGATATGAAACTATTTGATATCCCTTCAGAGGCATCTGTTGTTCTGTCTGCTATCAAGATCTGTGTTTCATTGTCCTGAAGCTTTAATAGGACGTGTCCAGGTGTGCTTCTGGAATTTAGTGAGGTATGTTTTCCCTTAATTCTGGAAATTATCAACCATTTCTCTTTGATTCTTATTTTTCAACAATTCACTAAATTTTCTCCTTCTGGAATGCCTCTGAGCTGTACTTTATAGTCTCTTCATACATTTCTTGTGTCTCTTCAAGTCTCTTTCATATTGTCTTCCTTTATACCTAGGAGGCATTCTGTATAATTTCTTTCAATCGTCCATCATGAAATTAATTCTCTATCCACCTGTGTCTAATCAGTTGTTTAAAATTACATAGATCTATTTTCCAGTGATTAAGATTTTCATTGGTAGAAATTTTATTTGACTGTCTCTGTTATTTACTCATTTCTTTCCTATGTCTGTTTTTAGTCCCTTATTGTTTCAACCAAGTAATACATTGCTTTCAGTAGCATGCATCTCATAGTAAGTCATTTGAATTCCACATCTTGGTTTACTGTTTTTCCTCAGAATGGCTTTTTTGGATTCTGAACATGCTTGGAGTGCTTTATTTTTGTGGGAATCTCTTTAAAGCCTCACTTGAGCGTATGCCCTTCAGGAAAGGACAGGACTTGCCTTTGCCACATGTCTTAGTTTTCTACCCTAATTAATTGGACCATAAGGATAGTGTTAATATGAACCACAAAGCTACATGAAAAGTCCAGCTTTGCACTAAAGGTGCTGTCTATTCAAGAGTCTAGAATAATTCAAAGTCTCAGTGGTCTATTAATTGCCACCACTTTTCAGGCACAGCTGAGCATTTAAAATACTATTTGTAATAATTTGGCCAATTAGTTTTTCATGATTGAATTGGAGGACATTCATTTTTTTTCCCCAGATACTCCCTCAGAATTGTAATAGACCCTTACAAATATAAAGAAGACTAGGGTAACTCAGTGGTATACAGCTGAAGGCTCAGATTTCTCCAAAGTTTGGGAACAAATTTCTCTCACATTCCTATTGTGTGGGAAGGGCTAGTTGGAGGGCTTGGCTGAGCTGGGTCCCTGTATCAGTTTATAACTCACAGGGCCTCTTGAGTAGATGTCTCCAGGAGAATAGGCAGACTTCTTACATGGCAACTCAGAGCTCTCAAATAGCAAAGCAGAAGATACCAGTCCTCTGAAGTGTAGCTCTGGGACAGTCTTAACATCACTTACACCATTCTTCATGGGTCAAAGCCATCACAAGTCTACCCCGAGTCAAGAAGAGCAGGAAACAGACATGACCTCTCAATCCAAATTGTGGCCAGGAGTGAGCAACCTTCCTGCATCTGAGACTCACTACATCCAACATATACTTCCTGAGATGCAGCTGGGTGCCAGATACATAGCCTGTCCATACTAAAAAGTCCTTGGTTCATTGTGCCAGACTGGGAAACTCTGGAATGGTTTTACACTTGACTGATGCCTAGCACTGTATCCTCTCTAATTTGAGGACCCTTATATTGTAAGACAGAAGTTTATCCCTGAAGTGGCATGAAAGTTCTAACCATTACAGACATGCTTTCCCACATGTGAGTGCCTGGATTAGAGAAACAGACAAACAGACAAAAAGGGGAATGTATGGGTTGTGTGCTTCTTAAAAAGAACTGGGCCAGAAGCTGGTTCCACTTTATGACCCTCCTGATTTAAGGCCATCAACTTTTCCCATATTCCCCTTCTTTCAAGAGTCATCTAACACTTGGTACTTCCATCCCGATTCATCCGTCTTCATTGTGCCTACAAAAGTGCATATCCACAGCCTCATGAATGGAGGAGGTTTGAGCCACAGAAAGAATGTAGAGATACGAAAACTCAGAAGCATCCCCCGGTGTCTGCCATTCCACACTGTGTGTATTTTTTAAGGAAACACTTGCTATTGTATTCCCTTTTTTTTTTTTTTTTTGGCTTTCAAAAGTCCAGTTTATTTGGATATATTTTAACTTGTTATTGTGAAATATGTATTCCTTTCTGAATCAGTTCCCTACTGCAGATTGAGCTAGGTGAAGCAACTCAGGGCTGCATTTCCTTTTATGTTATTTCCTTCCCTGTAGCATAAAACACAGAAGCATGGCTTTTATAAGGCATTTTTTTTTTTTTTTGAGACAGAGTCTTGCTCTGTTGCCTGGGCTAGAGTGCTGTGGCGTCAGCCTAGCTCACAGCAACCTCAAACTCCTGGGTTCAAGCAATCCTTCTACGTCAGCCTCCCGAGTAGCTGGGACTACAGGCATGCGCCACCATGTCTGGCTAATTTTTTCTATATATTTTTAGTTTTCCAGCTAATTTCTTTCTATTTTTAGTAGAGACGAGGTCTCGCTCTTGCTCAGGCTGGTCTCGAACTCCTGAGCTCAAACAATCTGCCTGCCTCGGCCTCCCAGAGTGCTAGGATTACAGGCGTGAGCCACCGCACCCAGGCAAACACAATATCTCATACACCAGACACGAGAGTGACATTCAGAAAATCAACCTGTGTCCTGGGGTCGGGTCTAACACAGAAAACCTGTGGGACCTTGGTTAAGGCCCATCACCTCTCTTGGAGGATCCCATCTGCAAAAAGGACTCTAGGTTCCTAGAAGGGATGGAATTCACTATACTAGTCCAATTAATGTAGCAGGCACAGTACCTATACATATCCATTATTACAACAGACTCCCCAGTGGTGCATGACTAAATACCTGGTCAAGCATCTGGTCTACCCAAAGCTATATTGTCCCTGCCTAATTTCATCTCCCAGGGGCTGACATTGTTCACACTTACCTCTATGAAGGATGATCTAGAATGAAGAGGTAGTGTCATTATGGACAGGTTGCAGGATTTCTGAAGGATCATGGGGCAACAATAGATGCCATAAGGGGCAATACCCTGCCAAATCCCTCTGATGGAAACAGGGCAGCATGCAAGGACTGGACTGTTTACATGGTGAAGAGAAACCCCGGTACTCTCACGTTATACTAATGTCCTCCACAGAGACACACCAAAAGGAGCTTGTGATCCTAGATTTTTTTAAAAAAGTCCCTCCTAATAAAGAGAAAGAGTAAATGGCTACTTTGTAAACTCCTTCTACCCCAACCACAGAGTCATTCTCTTCTTATCCAGGGGTTCTGGGCCATGATCAAAGAGGAGGAGAGCAGTGAAGGTTCAGAAATGAGGACCAATCCCATTGTATTAGCCACGTATTGGGAACTGGGTTTTCATTCTCCCAAGTTAATATGATGGGTTTTTCTCTGTCAGGCATATTTACTTGTCGGTGAAAGAAATAAAATATCTCAAAGTGCAAATAGCCTGAAGAAAAAGACAGGGGAGGAAGGGGGTTACCTTATCTCTCATAAGAGATCACTATATTTTTCTGAATATGATTGTAACAGGCAAGAGATAAGTCCATTGATAGCTCTAGATACATATCCTTAAGTCAGCACAATGAAAAGGAAAGAAACAATTTTAAAAATAAACAGGATTGTGAATGACTTTTTGGAAATCACACGAAAAGCACAGGCAACAAAAACACAAGTAAACAAGTGGGCTGACATGAAACAGGAAATGATCTGTGCAGCAAAGGAAACCAAATAGAAAGGCCGTCTTTTCGGAGTGAATATTTGCAAACCATATATCTGATAAAGCGTTAATATCCAAAATATGTAAGGAACCCACACAACGGAATAGCCAGAAAAGAAATATCATGATGAAAACATGTAGGACATAAATAGATATTTCTCCAAGGACATAAAAATGACCAGTAGATATATGAAAAGGTGGTTTCTATGGTTTCAATATTTGTCCCCTGCAAAATTCGTATTGAAATTTAACATCCAATGCAATAATATTGTCAATCTAAATAATAAATAGAGAGAGGCTCTAAAAGAAAACAACAATTATTGGGGAACCAGGCATTGTAACGGGAATACATGCAGCAAGAAACTATGTGCCTATGGAGGGAGGTAAATATAGACAAAGGGTTTTAAAGGAAAAATGAGGAGGATTCCATTATTGTTTTGAGAAGATTACCTTGGCTACAAGGATCAATAACAATGGTGACACCAGTCCAAGTTTGGTCAGGCATTTACTGGGCACATGTCCTCAGAGAAATATATTTTGTGTGTAGTTGGGATGGCCTTAGTGAGAGTTTGTGAGTTTTTCAGTCTTTTCTGATAGTTTTTGTTATCAGGCATTTTTGCCTGGGAGCAGTTGTTTTCATAGTCTTCCCTGGCTCTACTTGTCAGGATTTTTTTCAACACAAGTGACTCCATTTTGATTTTCACAACCTTCACCCTATGAAGGGGTGGGGACTTTAGGAGGTGATTAGATCATGTAGGCGCCTCTGTTGTGAATGAGATAAAGGCCCTTAAAAGGGTGTTTCACACAGCATTCATCCCTTGTTGCCCTTCTGTCCCTTTCCCCATGTGAGGACACAGCATTCATCCCCTCTCAAGGATGCAGCAACAAGGCACCATCTTGGAAGGAAAGAGGAGCCCTCACCAAACATGGAACCTGCCTGCACCTTGACCTTGGATTTTCCAGCTTCCAGAAATGTTAGAAATAAATTTCTATTGTTTATAAATTACCCAGTATGTGGTATATTGTTATAGCAGCACAAATGGCCTAAGGCAGTGCTCAACATCACTAATCATCAGGGAATTGCACATCAAACACACAATGCGATATCACCTCACACCTCTTGGGATGGCTACTATTTAAAAGTCAGTGATAAGAACAGTTGGCGAGGGTTTGGAGAAAAGGGAACCCTTGTTCACTGTTGATGGGAATGTACATTAGTACAGACGTTATGGAGAAGAGAATGGAGGTTACTCAAAACATTAAAAAAAGAACTCTCATATGACCCAGCAATCCCACTTCTGGGTATATACTGAAGGAAATGAAATTAGTACATTGAAGTGATATGTGCACTTGCATGTTCATTGTTACATTATTAACAATACCAACCTCAGTATCCATAGACACATGAATTGATGAAGAAATTATGATGTTTATATCTACATATACCTATAGATATATAAACAC
>JAQIFY010003177.1:0-12751 GCA_028533085.1 Varecia variegata | reverse complement strand
GTAATTCAGTGACCATCAGTCCCATCCCAGGCTCTTGCCACATGAGCAGGACACAGGATGCATTGGCACAGTGCCTTCTCTGAGTGGTAGTATAGAGAGTGGGTGGGTGGCATGCTCCACGATTTACATTTTCTAAGCCAGAGTCTAAAGCAATAAGTAATTGATGGTGTCACTGATAAAGACAAGGGAAATTGAGAGAGGTAGCTGGTCTGTAAAAGAAGAGAGTGGATTATCAGTTTCAGCAAATTGAAATACTGGCAGAAATCCAAGTTCAGGAATCAAACTTGGTGCTAGGATGAAACTACAAGTACAGATTGGAGGCCATCATGTGGCCGTCATCACTTGTAATTCTAGCCGTGGACCTTCAACACCTCCATCCAAATCACACTGCCATTTACCAATAGCTTTTCAAAGCTTGTGGATAGAAGGAAAGCATGGCCACTTACAAACAATATTTGGAAATACTGTTTGAAGCTATTTATTCAAATGAACAGATTAAATGTCATAAAGGTAGGACATCAGCAAAGATGGGAGATGGACAGGAACTGTGTTTAGGAAATAAAGATACAGCTTTCATTAAGAAAAAACCTCTGGGCTCCCATGTGTTACTCACCTGCTGCTTTCCTGGCATTCCTCAGGGGTCTGCAACTGTCTATTATCTAGTCTTAGATGTGAAAGAATCTGACTGCTCGGTCCTCTCCAGGAAGCACTGGAATGACTGTGAGCCGGATGTTTCTGAATTTCCATCTAATACAGTAAGTACGAAGGGTACCATTCTCTCCTCTTACCATTCCTCCTTTCCACATACTCTGCTTACTCAGGGTAGCCACGAGCCTGGGCTAACACAGCAGAAGAGTGAGCAGCTTTTGCCTCAAGAGTCAGGAAGGTTATGTTGACCTTGAGTAACGCTCTTGAGAGCCATTCCTGGGAATCCAGTTCAAGATATGTCAGCAGGGCTTGTGGCCCCATGGGATAGCAGGATCAGCTGTGAGGCCTTAGGCCAGTCACCTAATAGCATCACTAGACTTCAGTCTTTCCAACTGCAAAATGAGAGGAGGGTCTTAGGGTCCATGGATCTTAAGATCCTTTCCAACTCTGACAGTCTATGTGTCTAAGAATCTGTGAACTTGTAATTGTGTCCTATCAAGATTGGTCCTGTGAGCAGGAATGGCCAAAGGGATTAGAGGCAGTGAGGAATGGGTCTTGTTCAGTACGTTGGACTGCAACGCTATACTCTCTGGTACAGAACACAAAGACAAGTAAGCATGGATACAAGATTTCATTTCCAGAAAACCAGAGGTTTACACAGCTAGGAGTTTTCCCTTCTTTTCTCTTGAAAATGTTTGAGATGAGGTCATGATCCCTCAAGCAGTTTCTCCCTGGTTATCACAAGGATTTGGAGTGCCAATATTACGCAGCACACAGAAACAGACTAAGAGAATGCAGGTTTGAGACAGGGTTTGATGAAGGAAAGACCAAATACACTTTAAATGGATAGTAGAAGTATGCTGCATCACCATTTTTTTCTCTCATGTGCAACCGGAGGAAGGCAGTATGCAATGATCCAGCAAGGACTCAAGACCCTCTTTCTTACAGGTGATTGGACAATGCAAGGTAATAGCTACAAGGCATTCGAGTGAATCTCAGGATCTTCGGCTGGATGACTTTAACTGCACCACAAGTTCTGGTATGGTAATCTGTTAAATTGCTCTTTAATTCTGGGTTAATACAGACTTCAATCCCACTGTGGTATTCCTCATGTAATACTATGATGTATGTGACAGAAGGGTCTCTACCCACATGGGACTTCATTATATCACTCACTTTCCTGGAAACAGAAGGGAGACGGTTTTCCACGATTACTGGTACACCTTTCTTTAAAGAAATTCAATGCATAAAAATAGAGATTTTAAAAAGGATAGCATCATTGTAGAGACATAGGCTCTGGAATCAGATTTGTTTTAGTTTGAATGCCAACCTCATTATTTACTAGTTGTATAGTTTTGGGAGCAGATTACTTAACCTTTTTAAGCTTTTCTCATTTGGAAAAATGAGGATAATAAGAACATTAGCTTTTAGAGTTCTTGTAGAATTAAATAAGATGGTCTACGTAGTACACTTGGCAGAGCATTCTTAGCACTCAATAAGTATTGACCTCGACATGTAAAAGCTGTGTATTACTTAACAGTTTTCAAAATACATATCATCTCATTTAATCTCACAGAAAGTCTACAAAGTAAAGATTAGGATGCCTTCTATATTAGAGGTAAAATAATTGAGATGTTTAATGACTTGGCCTTGGGAACACAGCCAGGATGTGGTGAAGAGATGACTCAGTTCCAACAGTGTTGACTCTAAACTCCATGCTCTTTTTATGTACATTTGCAAAATGAATTATCACAGAATTTCTTCAAAAAATAGCAAATCTGAATAAGATTCAATGCAAAAAAAAAAAAAATTCAACAGCCAAGCAACTTCTGTAGGAGGTTGCCTTAAAGAAATGTTGAGCTGTGTATCTTCTCTTCTCTCTGGGCAAAACTTTATCTTTGTGATGACTCTTCCTCCTTGGCAAAGTGAGAAGATTCATGAAAATGTCCGCACTTTGTGAGGGGTAGTGGTGAGGACATCGTGAAGAGGGGTCATGGCAGAGACTTGGGCATCAGAAGGACCAGAAAGAAGGGTTAGCAGTTCGGCTCTGCTGCTGAGGAGCTGATTGATTGTGAACAAGTTACTTAGCTTCCCCAACACTCCATTTGCCCATCTGTAAAATGAAGTTATTGTTGTTATTGTCACCATTGCCATTTCCCACCCAGTAACCACGACACTCCCATCTTCTTCATCTAGTCTCTTCAGCATTGGCCAATAACAAAGACAGTCCCGTAGTCTTCGATTTCTTTGAAGATACCGAGGTCTACAGAAATCAAGCCAACCAAGCCCTTGAGAAGTACAAAGAGAAGCATGGCGACTTTGAGTCTTTCAGAGTGGACAAAGTAGAGAGAGTTGCAAGAGCGGTGAGTCCCCACCATGTCCAGCTACGGTCTGAGGGCCCAGGCTCCCACTTGGCAGGCACAAACCGAACTGAATGGCACACACTCTCTACCTGCCTCAATTGACCAGCTGCTTCTAAATTGAGGACCTGTTGCAGCCTGTGGGGCTGTAATAGACAGGCAGCAGGTACCAAAGAACTGCTGTCCGCAAGTTTTTTTATTTTTAGAGTGTGTATGCATGGGGCTGGGAGTAGATATGTGACAAAGAGGAGGGAACACCCAAAAAGGAAACAGGAAAAGAAAACAGCATATTAGGGTTATGTGAGTCATTAAAAATTATCCAGTATTGGCCAGGCGCAGTGGCTCATGTCTGTAACCCTAGCACTTAAGGAGGCCGAGGCAGGAGGATGGCTTGAGACCAGGAGTTCGAGACCAGCCTGAGCAAGAAGGAGACTCTGTCTCTACAGAAAATAGAAAATTTAGGCCAGGCACGGTGGCTCATGCCTGTAATCCTTGCACTCTGGGAGGCAGAGGCAAGAGGATCACTTGAGCTCATGAGTTCGAGACCAGCCTGAGCAAGAGCAAGACCCCGTCTCTACTAAAAATAGAAACAAATTATCTGGTGATCAACTTTTAAAAGGCAGAAACCATAAGATAAATGGCATATATCGGTGATTTTGAATCCTTATATTGCTTTATTAATACAATTTACTGGATAGTAGGTATATATTGATTTTCCCCCCTTTTCCTTTGTTCCTGAAACTGTTTTCATCCCATCTGTTCTAGAGAGGAGGGGAGAGAACCAACTACTATGTGGAATTCTCTGCGAGAAACTGCTCCAGGCAGCATTTCCCCAGACCCAATAAGGTGAGTATAATACATGTCTGTGGAATGGCAAGTATCATCTAGAGAGTGCTTACCACCCACCAGGCACTCTTCCAAGTTCTTTACACATATGTTAACTTATTAGCCCTCACACCACCATATGAGAGAGAGCCTATTTTTATCCAAGTTTGCAGATGGGGAAACCAAGGCACTGAGAAATTAACTGAATTGTGAGAATATGATTTTATAATGTGCATGATATATATATACCTAAACTTAAAACTGAGGATTTTTTTAACCCGTTAGAATTAAAGGCTTAGCTAAAACTAACAATGAGCTTGTAAGACCCACACACCAAGTGGTCCATTCATTCCATCTCATTGA
Organism: Varecia variegata; assembly: GCA_028533085.1. Taxonomy (NCBI): domain Eukaryota; kingdom Metazoa; phylum Chordata; class Mammalia; order Primates; family Lemuridae; genus Varecia; species Varecia variegata. Next base: position 8,555 of record JAQIFY010003177.1, on the reverse strand, counting down.
CACCCACAGATCCCATTTGACAAATGAGCAGGTAACTGAAGCTCAGCAAAGGAAGGGTCTTACCCAGGTTCATGTCCAAGCTGAAATTAAAATCCAGTTCTTCCCAGGCATAGTCCAGTGGGATTTGTCCCCTAATCACTTACAAATTGATTCCCATGTACTTTCGGGAAGATGTTGTTAATAACACCTGACATTTGGGTGGTGACATACAGTTTATAAAACACCTCCACATATATCATTGTCTAGTTGGAACCTCTGACCATCCTGCTGAGAAGGAAAGCAGGTGTCTGCCTCCATTTCTCTGCGACAAAGGGGCCTAGAATTTTAATCACTTACTTAAGGGAACTTAGCTAGAAAGTGTTAGGATATGTAATTTTAATTCTAATTTCTAATTTCAAGTCTAGGATTTTTCTGATTTAACAACATATTCTCCCTGGCCAGAAGGGAAGAAGTATTTGTTAGTTCTTTTTCTGGCTGTTCAAATTTTCAACCCTATCCAGTTCTAGAATCCTGCCTAGTGGCCACCAGAAAAGACACCTCCCTCCCCTCCCCCCATCCCCAATGAACCCTTAACTATCTTTGTGTGAGAACACAAACCAGTGCAGAACCAAGAGAGAGGGAGAGGAGCAGGCTCAGCGCTAAGTGTTTTACAGCATCATCTCATTTAATTAAGCCCTCCCACAACCTGTGGGTTTACCATATTATCCCCATTTTATAAAGACTGAGCTTCAGAAATTTTGTGTAATTTGACTAAATTCACACAACTAGCATGTGGGGAAGCCAGGATTGACTAGGTCTATCTGATTCCCAAACTGCACTCAGAACCTCAATGCTTAACAATTTCTTCTAGGGAAGAGTCATCTTCTTGTCCTAGTCTAACTTTGACAGCTGGGTCTAGGCACCTCTGGAGGAACGCAAGCCAGCTGCCGCAGCCCTTGTACATAAGGTGGAGCCAGCAGACACTTCCCTGGCAGAGTCCATGCAAATCCATCGTATATAGGCTCCTCCTTTCCAACACTTCCTTCCAAGGAACCAGTTAAAGTTGTAAAATCCCTTTTTAGCACCATTCCTCATTCTCTCTAGGCACAGGCAAGTCAGGTCTTCTGCAGAAGGGCTGGCCTAAAGGCAAGGCAGCAATGATGTGGTGCTCCTTACCACCAGCCATGGGGAAGCCCAGCACTGGGGACTGCTCAGGGAGGAGAACCACAGCAATTTGAAATGAAATAGTTTGGAATCTGCACTGCACTTTCCCCAAAGTGTTGACTGTGAAAGATTATTGGATAACTGGTGGGAGTATCTGATAATATTACCTTGATTTTTCTAAAGCTTCTTCCTTTCCTGAATATCTGAAAGTTTACAACTCTGGGTGGGCACCTTCCTACCACCTGTATACTTGCATGCGCGTACACACACATACACACACAAACAAGCTTCTCTTTCTCTTGTAGGTCTTTGCATTCTGCAGAGCAGTTTTAGCCTATGATGTGGAAGACTCTGACTTGGAAACCCCAAAAGACCTTGATGTGAACTGTGAAGTCTTCAACCTTGAGGTGGGTTGCCTAAGTAGACTGTCTTGTGAGCAATGTCAGATTAAGTGATATTTTTACACACATAGTGTATTTGGTTCTTATGGCTGTGTGTGCGGTGGGGGGTGTGTGAGAGAGAGAGACAGAGACAGAGAGATCTGACCCCTGGGGAAAGAAGTGCAATTGCTGGCATGACACAAAAAGTGTGAAAACTTTTCCAAGAATTAGGGAGGGCTAAGATTTGGCAGAAAAGTAAAATTGTGACCAATTCAATCAGCCTTGAATGAATTTGAATATGGTCCTTCCAGTTAGGACTCCGGTGCTGTGATTTAATAATTCCTAGCTTTTGCTCTCAGGCATAGATCCTAAGGGAAACAAATTAGCCTCAAATTTATTATAAATGGTATATAAAATAAGATGCAAAACAATATTTTATATCTGTTCCACAAATCTTTTTTCTATTTTGTGGGTGAGCACAAAGATTTTCTTTACAGAATTTTTTATATCAGGAAAAAAAATAAAAAATAATCCAACCATCCATGTCCCAAGTCAAAAAAAGAAAGAAAGAAAAAGAAATGGCAGGTTAGTCATGCTGAACATGGCTCCATAGATTTTTTAAAAAATTAGTGTGAACAGGAAGAGAAGGAAGAGGCCAAGTGTTCACTTTTTAGGAGTAAGGCATGTGGATATCATGAACCCTCAGAACTCTTTTGAGAATATCAATTATAAGTCACTCATTTTCCAAATGTTGGCCTGCAGGTGGGCACCATTTCAAAATATAGTTTCACCACTTTCTGTCGAAATGAGAAAAGTAAGGATAACAAAGTTTTTCATATAGAACATTTATTCCATCCAAAGAACTAATCAACACTCTGAGAGTATCTTTCTGACTCTTTTGTTATCAGAATGTTATTTTTTTGTGAAATGATGGTGGTAGATGATAGTTGTTTGTATTTTAAATGTCAACTTTGGTAGATAAAAATTTGAGAGCTCGTTTTTTGTTATCCTACTTTTTCTATTGATTTGTGGAATCCAAAAGCCTGGGAGCCATTGATCTACATCAAGTTAAAGATCTAACTTCTTTTGTGTTACATGATGATATTCTCTTTCTGTGTCCATTACCAGGAACACCCGGGCCACCACCCCCACTTCGGTGGGCATGGGCATGGCAAACCTCCATTCAAGCCTGATGGAGTCAGAGATCATCACCATCCCCCCAACCCACATGAACGGGGATGCCCACCCCCCCCAGAAGGAAAAGATCACCCAGACAGACCTCCACCTGAAGTAGGACCACCCCCTCCAGGGTCAAGATGTCATTACCACCCTTTTGGCATCGATGAGACCCAAAGGCACCCCCATGATCATAATTCCAGTGAGCACCGTCCCCATAGACACCAGCCCCATGGACCTGGCCCCCATGGACCCGGCCCCCATGGACACCACCCTCCCCATGGACACCACCCCCCCCATGGACACCGACCTCATGGCCATGATTTCCATCACGATGGACCCTGTGACCCACCAGTCCATAACCAAGGTCCCCCAGATCACCATCGCCATGGCCATGGCCCACCACATAGGCACTCAGGAGAAAGAGGTCCAGGTAAAGGACACTTCCCCTTTCACCGGAGACCAATTGGATACGTTTACCGGCTGCCTCCACTAAATAGAGGTGAAGTTCTTCCTCTTCCTGAAGCCAATTTTCCCATCTTCTCATTGCCAAACCACGGCGCTCCACTAAAGCCCTTCCCTCAATCAGCCTCTGAATCATGTCCAGGGACGTTCAAAAATGAGGGTTTACAAGTTTCCAAGTTTTTTGCATAAATATTTCCAAAATAAAATGTGACTCCCTTGATGGGAAAAAATGAATAATAGTTTGAATTAGAACCATAAATAAAATGTGATCAGAAATAAATGAAAATTACAGTTCTTTTCACCTTATTTTCATACATAGGATAGGGGAAAATGTGGATGGGGGAGGAAATGGCATAAGAAGAGACAGACAAATGCAAAGGAGATGAAAGACCTGAGTGCTACAAATTTGTAGTTAATTCTGTCACTGGCCACCACATCACTTAAGGCAAATCTATGATCCTCTGAATTTCTTTCTTTCTTGGACTTAAATCCTCTAATTCTAGAGTCTCTCTTACTGCTTATGATACAGCTGGACATACCAAGAAGGTATATATGATTCCTTAAAAGATTATTATCATAAAAGTGACCCTAATTCTTTCCTAGTGATTATTTCTAGTCATCTAAATTTCCTTTTGTAGCAAAGTTGGTGAAAGCAGAGTGTGCTCGAGATCTGTCAGAGTAAGAGCCCCCAGCCTCACACAGAGGAGGAAGGGGCAGAGGAAGGTGTGGGGACCCACATGAAGAACCAGAAAGAGAGAGGAGTAAGGGGAAATTCAGACTTTATGTGTTTGGGATCAAGAAAGGTTAAAATCCAGCCTAGAGTAAACACTTTGGAGAATGAATCTGAGCAGAGAGTAACCCGGGGTGTCAAGAGACATGCAGAAAATTCAAAGGAAGGTAAAGACATTGTGTGCATCAGGAAAATAAGAACCAGAAGTCATCCGGACAAGGAAGATATTTAGCCAAGAAATTTAAGTGGGAAAAATTTAATATAGTTTTGTGGTAAGTTCTAGTGTAATTGTTGCCATCAATTTAAAAGTGGATTCTGAAAGTAATGCTATATGTCTGCTGAAGGGAAGAAAACTATTGTGGGTCTCAATGGGCTTCAAAAACCCCACAGGGAGCTTGTGAAGTGGGTACCTGGGGCTCCTGAAGTGAGAAAAATTGAACACCGGGGGTGTGGGGGAGTATTTTAGGCCAAGGTTTGCCCTCAACTTTGCAAACTAAAGCCCTGAAGGGTGTCACCTCCCACAGTAGTCTATCTCAGCCTTAACTACAGCCCTGGCCACCCTGAGTGCCATTGCTGATGTGTTTTCCTTCAAAACATGAAAGGCAGGAACCTCTATCCTTGTTCTGTCCCAACACTGAACAGGTGCTCAGCAAACATTTATGAATGGATGAGTGAATAGATTAATGAAACTCACAAGACCTGTCTTTACAATGGATGGGGGCTGGGGGTGGGCATTTGGTCCCTCCACAAAGGCTATCGGTCACCTGCAGAGGACAGTCCAATCCTTGGTGTTCTTGTCCCTTGAGAGAATAAAATTGAGATTTGAAAGGGGAAAAAAAAAGTAAATTCTAAATTCAATTATGAAGCAAACAAAGCTGTGGCTATAAAGTGCAAAGAAAGTTACGATCATGAATCATAACCATAAATTCAGGTGCACAAGAAATATCACTTTATTTTCAGAACAAACTAATTTCTATTTCAGGTTGCCATCCTACTGGGCTAATAGGAAACTTAATCCCCTGCCTTCTTGGAGTCCTACCTCTCCCCACGCCCTGCTACTCCCCACGAAGTCGTGCCACAGTTCTAGAATCTCACATAGTGCTAAGGTGTCTGGGTGGTGGGCATGAGGAGGAGGTCTGACTCTTACTGGTCCCCCAGGCCCCCTGCGGAGGGATACTCACTACCCTGTTCACATCACTCTTTGAGTCTAGTTTATCTGCTACTTCTGTATCAAGATGAGTTAGTAGGAGTCTCTGTGAGAATACCAATGGACACAGCTGCTAAGACACACCAAGCAGATCTCTTCTCTCCCGGGGATGCTGCTGCCTTCCTGGCTGCATGCCCAGAAAACAGCGTGGAGGTTTCTGCAGCTTTAGAAACCCCAGCCCCTGCTGTTCTTCCCATGTCTTCTCCCCAGGCCAGGGACTCTCTTTCTAGTCTCAGACAAGCTCACTTTATTTATTTTTAGTGCCAGAAGACTCTTTTTCCACATTGTAATTCTCTTTCTTTTTCCTCCTCTCAAATCAGGGTTAAAGCATTTAGAAACAGGCTAAGAAGACTTCAGATTCTGCCAGCATGTGGTGGCTCACCTCTGTAATCCTAGCACTCTGGGAGGCAGAAGCGGGAGGATCACTTGAGGTCAGGAGTTTGAAACCAGCCTAATCAAGAACGAGATCCCACCTCTACAAAAAATAGGAAAATTAGCCAGATATGGTGGCACAGTGCCTATAGTTCCAGCTACTCGGGGAGCCTGAGGCAGGAGGATCGCTTGAGCCCAGGAGTTTGAGGTTGCAGTGAGCTATGATGACACCACTGCACTCTAGCGGGGGTGACAGAGCAAAACTCCATCTCAAAAAAAAAAAGACTTCAGATTCTCTCTACTTCCATTTACAGTGGTGATACTCAAAGAATTTAATAACTAATATGACACAAGCATTGACCAGTCAGACCAGATACAACAACCAATCAGAACAGTTGCCATCCATAAACAAGCACTGTGGCCATACTGGCGGGCACCAGCTAAATGTCACCCGGCAGAATCACGCTCTTCCACGGAGGCATGAACACAAAGTCAGCTGCTTGAATGGGGAGTAGAGAAAGGTGAAACCCAGGGAGGCCAAAAAAATACACAGGTTAACAACTTCAAATGTTATCCTTCAACAGAAGCATTTGGGTAGTGTTTTATCATTTATAAAGTACTTTTACAAACATTGTCTGAGTTAATGAAAATCCTACCTGGAAAACATAGGAGTTGAAACTCTCAATTCATTTCAATTACATGCATTCATCATATGCAAACACAGGTTGCTGCAGGTGAATAATGGGGTAAGAAACCATTTCTACTCTGAGGAGCTTACATTCTACTAGAGGTTTTAGATACCATTGATCATTCCTGTTCTAGATTTTTTTATGTCATGATGGCTAAAAAGTATATCAATCTTTGTTTGCAAATATTCCATAAATTTTCAAAGGTTATGTTAACAGAGGCAATATAATATGACTGCTTTCTCAAATGTCTAAAGCCCAAACTCCTCACTCTTCTGCAGAAAATTTCTTGCACTTCCTAACACCCTTTCTGTCTGTGGCACTACCATGCTTTAAGTCCTATATGCTAGAAATGTTTATTCTTCCTTCTTCTTCATCCCCAGTAAACTCTATGATAGTACAGACTTTGTCTGTTTTCATTAAAATGCCTAGCACATACTAGGTGTTCAAGAAATGTTTGTTTAATGAGTTGATATATTAAGCATTTATTATGAGTTGGAAGATTTTTATGTTTTATAATTTAACTTTTACCAACAACTGTCTTACACAGGTAATGTCATTGTACTGGAATAGGCCAGGTGCCTTAATGATAGAGAATTCAATTTCTCTCTCATGTAACAGTTCAAGACCAGTTATCAGCAGGTGCCTATCCACATGGTGATTCAGGGCCTCAGGTTCCTTTTATCTTGTGGCTCTGCCCTCCCCTTGAGCCTTAGTATTTTCTCCTGGCTCCTCTGCATCCAGTTCACACTGGGGAGAGGATGGAGGATCATGAAGGTGATTTTTGTGGGCCAGGCCAGAAAGCAGCATGTATAATTTATGCTTACATTTCATTGGCTAGAATTCAGTCATCTAGCCACACCTAATGCAAAGAAGATTGGGAAATGAAGTCTAGCTGTACTCCAGGGAGGAAAGGGAAATGGCTTTGGAAAATGGGCTTCACAATCACCATTTTTTAGAGAAAGAAGATGAAGCCCAAAGAGGTTTAATTAACGCTTAGGACCTCACTGTCAGTAAATTATAGGATTGGGATTAGAACTCTGATTGGTCTCCTCCCAAGCTACATTCTTTTCACTGTATTACACTGCCTCTATACACGGCCAAGTCCCATTTCTGAGTTTTGGTTGGAAACACCTACGATGATCAGCCTTGACTATTCCTTTCCAACTCATTTCCTCATCCTCCCAGCTTTCGGCTTCTCCATCCCTGCTGCCCCCTCCTTCCTCCCAACCTAAGAACTTACCCAGGTCTCTTTCACCCTTTATTTTTTTCTTACATTCCCCATTAGAATCTGCCTCCTGCCAACACCACTTACTGAAATTACTTCAGTAAGTCACAGATTCTTAACCATCCTTCTCTAATATTAGATATAATTTATAAGAACTAATGGCCAGGCTCTGCACATTCACTCCTAAAAAAACTCATGGTAAGATATTGTGATTTCCCATATTTTACAGGCAAAGAAACTGAAGCTCAGAAAGGTTACATGGCCCTGACTTGCTTGGGGTCACATAGCAGCTAAGCAGCAGAGCTGGACTGGCATCCAGGCTGGATTACTGCCACGCTCCTGTTCCTGCCACACTGCTGCAAGGCCACTGCAGGGTCCCCACTGGCCCCTCTTTTCCAGGGTCTCTTAAGGAGATTTAAATGACAAGTTAGAGATCCCACCACCAACAACAAAAAAATCAACCTGTTTTTTTTTGGAGAGGGAGGTGAGGTAAGACTTGAGGACAAACATCTACTAGGGGTTAACCCTTTAATCTACCTTACACCTTCTCTCTGAATTGTCTAACTTTGCCAAACAGGTTGTTTAGGCTTGGTGAATGAAAAACACCATGGTGAAAAGGTGGCAAAAATGTGTGATGCCTTTCCCCAAGCATAAGGGTCACAGCCAACACTCCTATAACAAACAACATTCTAACAAGAGCAAGCAAGCAAACAAACAAAAAATATAGCATATTTATCTAACCACAGTTTCAATGACCTGGAAACCTTCAGAAGGAAGATCCAAAGACTCAAGGGACAACTGCCTGTCTTTCTGCATACATTCAATGAAGGGTGGACAGCAATGTAGACATGTGATTACACAAGAGAATGATTTAATAGTAATAGACTAAGTGGGGAAACCCAGCAAGACCTGTCCTCAGATTATTCATGGCCTCTCTGTGTGGAATTCCTTTTTCCCGAGTATGGGGACAGAACCCTTCTAGAAAGCAGGTCTTATTAACTACTGTCAGACAGTCATGTCAGAGAATTTCTTTTTGGCAGCTCCTTCACAGAAACACCTGGGGGGAAGGGCATACTCATTTTTCTAGGTTTTATGGCTGCCTTGGGGGAGAGGGATTCTAGTTTCTAAGACCCACCTCGGGGAAGTGGAATTGCAGTTTCTATGGCTT
>JAQIFY010003176.1:0-12751 GCA_028533085.1 Varecia variegata | reverse complement strand
AAAAAAAAAAAAAGTTATTCTTTTCTGTTTGTGACAATGAGCTACCCAAGGAGATATAGGCAGTCAGTCCCAAAACTAGCAGGACATCAATTTCTAATGAGCATCTTGGGGATGAGAGGTTATCCTCCTTGGATTCACATAGCGGGTGTCTATCTCTTGAAATATAAGTTAGAAACAAAAGTAACAGTAATACTGTGCTTTGTGTGGTTGCTTTAACTTTTCAAAGTGTTGGCATATCCACTTAACGCATTCATTCAATATGCCATTACAGCAGAGTCACACTTTATAAGGAGCAATAGACTCTGAAGAGAGTGTGTGAGATAAACACTGCCCTTACAAATTCCTTAAATAACTGTACGGTATACATGGTCTGTTCATTCACAAAGTAGCTGGCTTGCATTTAAACACCAGGTGGTATTACAAACACATATCTTTAAACACGAGGCTGATGATCACAGTCGGCACAAGATGCATGCTCTCAGTGGGAGAGCAAACAGAGACTGGCAAGAAAACAGCGAGTTGAGTCTCCCATCTATGCTCTCTTCCTAGAGCGGGGCTCAGCCAGCTTTTTCAGGAGAGGCCAGAGAACAAACATTTTAGGCTTTTTGGTCTTTGTCACAAGTCCTCAACTCTGCCATTGTAACATGAAAGCAGCCGTGGACAACAAGTCAACAAGTGGGCATGGCTGTGTTCCAATGACACTTCATTTACAAAGCACGCAGTGGGCAGGGTTTGGCCCGTGGGCTGTTGTTTGCAGACCCCTGTTGCAGGTGTACAGCCATTGCCTGGGGTTGGCAGACAGGATTGTAGGCACTATTGAGATTGTTTTCTTTCTCTCAGTTTCTTTGTGTGGCTAAATTTACAGAGACAAAATACACAGAGGATGCAAGTCTCCCGTGCTGAGTATTTGTGTCAGGAACTGTGTATGGTGCCGAAACAGAGGGAGCACAATGCCTCACCCTTCCAGGGATCTTAGTTGTGAAGAGACAGAAAGCTGTCCACCAAATAGTCATAGTTCTCTTTTTGCCCAAGGATTAGTATTAATACGTGGCCTCCTTCACAATTAGGTGCAACTACATAACTGTTGTCACCAGCGAAATGTGAGCAGAAGTAACACAAGGGTAGTTACGAAGCAGTAGCGTATCCTCTGCACACTCATCCCAGGTTTTGGCTGGACATACACAACTCCAAGCGTCTACGGGAGGACAGAGCCATAAGACAGAAGGAACCCGGGTCTCTGAATTTCTACCTGGAGGTGTCCATCAACCAAGTGATAGATAAATATACTTCTATTGAGTTAAGCCTCTAAAACTTGGGGTTTTAAGGGTTATGGCCACTAACATTACCCTAACTGGAGCAATAGTCTGGCAGAGAATACAAACCACATAAACTGCCATGACCCAGTGTCTTGCGAGCTATATAAATGCTGTGCTGCGAGAGTATCAAGGAGGGAACATGGGAAAGACAACTTCTACCTGAGAATTCAGGCAAGGCATATCACAGAGTCAGTAGGTCTGGAAGGCTTAGCCCACCAGATCTTTGCAAAAACCCTGTCATCACCATTTAGGGTATTAGGACTCTGAGGTTCAGAGAGGATAAATGACTTGGGCAAAGTCACCCTGCTGGTCACTGGCGGGGCCAGAATTCCTGAATCAACGCCAGCTCCCTTCCCCTGCATGACACTGTCTCCAACCCGTGATCGGGAGAGCTGATGGGACTGGCCAGGACGGGGCTTAGCCAGGACCTGCAACCTCTGTTCTTCTCCCCGACATGCCAGTGCCCTGCTTTAGAAGCGATCCTGCTCAGGGATTCCTGAATAAGCCAACTCCTTTCCTTCCTCAGGGGCCAAGAAAATCAGGACATGTGACCTTAGGTGGTACAAAGGGTCTGGTCCACAGCTGGAAGCTGCCCCCTGCAGGGAAGCATCCGTGCCCACTGCAGGTGTGGCCTGACCCTCTTGGCCTCCCACAGCAGGCCAGGCAGCGTGGGCTTCGGAAGGCAGACGAGAAAATGGAGCATGGTGGGTGGTGGGGGAGAGATTAATGGTTTCTATTTTTTATTATGAAAAAAGATGTTTGACACATTAAGTAGAAGAATTTTAATACATCTGTACACACAAAAAGCCAATTTCCCTAACACGGCTCTTCCTGGCTCCGACAATTTTCTTGGCAAGATAAATGGTGCACACACTTCACCTTGTTTTTCTTTCCCTTGAGCCTCTCAAAAGCAGAATTCTTCTTCTTTTTTCCCAATTGAAACAATCAGGCCTTGGCTCAGGGGGCAACAAACCACAGAATGAATATGCGCACACACACACACACACACACACCCCCCACGGCACACCACAGCACACACAGCTCTCCAGAATACCTTGCTTTTGCCCGTTTGAGTCATGCTGAGAACTCACCCACCTCCTCTACACTCATGCGAGTATACAGTGAAAGAGGTTCTGCAGCCTTGTTATCAGACAAAAACTGGATCTAAAACCACAAGTCTGTTTTAAAGAGCAGGAGAATTTCAACCAGAACAGATTGAATGAAGACACACAGCTTTTAAAAATACATTTAAACTCTTTAAATTCTTTCTCGCCATCCCACCTCTCCCCCATCTGCATCCACATCCACAAACCAATTTTGCTGAATAAATTTCAAACCAGCTGGAATGCTGGTGGGGGGTAAACTGATGTGAGCTTGCTGGTCATAGGTATCATACAACTTTAAAGTACAATAGCAAAGCAAAACAAACAAACAGAAAACCACCTAAATATCCAAGGATAGGTGATATGGTTTTCTGGACTATGGTACATTTCTATAAAATGGAACAACATGAAGTCATTAAAAATGATGTTTATATTTAACACATAAAAATGTTAAGTAAAAACTAATTTATAGGCCAAGCATGGTGACATGCTCATAATCCCAGTACTTTGGGAGGCCTAGGTGGGAGGGTTACTTAAGGCCAGGAGTCTGAGACCAGCCTGGGCAGCAAGACCCCATCTCTACAAAAAAATCTAAAAATTAGCTGGGCATGAATGTGTGTGGCTGTAGTCCCAGCTACAGGGGGACTGAGACAGGAGGATCGCTTGAGCCCAGGAGTTCAAAGTCGCAGTGAGCTGTGATCCCATCACGACACTCCAGCCTGGGTGACGGAGCAAGACCTCATCTCCAGAAAAAAACCAAAAACCTGACTTAGCAAACAATACATGTAGAGTATATAGCAGACCAGAAATGCCTATGTTGGCATTGGGAAAAGTCTAGAAAGATATACACCAAAATGTTCACAGTGGGTTATCTTTGATTCATGGAAATTCATGTGATGTTCATTTTTCTTTGCTTCGTTTTCTTTGCTTATCCATATGGAATATGTATTTGCTTATCTGTAAATAATATTTGTTTAATGAAAAACTCTGTTTTCATTATTACTACAAGAAGTAATAAAAGAACTAAAGTAAATGAATAAAACTAAGTGTAGTGGCTCCAGGGTATTTTTGATCTCCAGCTACCTGGTGTGGCTGGATTTCTCACCGACCTGTCAGTCGCTGCGGCACTGGTAGGGCGTTGCCCGAACCCGAAGGCTCAGTTCAGAGTGTGCTGCTAACTGACGTTCAAGGCCCCTAGTCCTGAGCCTAGGAGTCCAGGGCCCCTTGTCACAGCATTTCTGTGATGCATTCTAACCTAAATATATATTTTAAAATACAGATCTAGTAATTGGAAGATACTTCTATGCCATTCTTCCATAGATAGGCAGAGAGGGAAACAGGAGCCCTGGAGGGAGGCATCTATGGTAGGATTTTTTTTTTTTTTTTTTTTTTTTTGAGACAGAGTCTCACTCCGTTGCCCAGGCTAGAGTGAGTGCCGTGGTGTCAGCTTAGCTCACAGCAGCCTCAAACTCCTGGGCTCAAGCGATCCTTCTGCGTCAGCCTCCCAAGTAGCTGGGACTACAGGCATGTGCCACCATGCCCGGCTAATTTTTCTATATATATTTTTAGCTGTCCATATAATTTCTTTCTATTTTTAGTAGAGACGGGGTCTCACTCTTGCTCAGGCTGGTCTCGAACTCCTGAGCTCAAACAATCCACCTGCCTCGGCCTCCCAGAGTGCTAGGATTACAGGCGTGAGCCACCACGCCCGGCCCTATGGTAGGATTTTTTGTTTTCTATTTTTTTTAAGGCAGGCGGAGCAGAGAGAACAAAGAATGACCTTTAGTCAGCAGGTCATTTGATGGATACTCTGGCCATCTGAGAGAGGCCTGCAGCGCCTTGGATCCTGGGAGGCCCCCTGAGACCTGGCGGGCAGGGAGGGCTCCCCAAGACTGACTCTCCCAGCTTCAGAGCAAAGGCTGGCTTGGTGGTGTTCAAGAAAGTTTGCAAGATTTGTCTGTTTAATCAGCGAGCTCCCAGATGATGCTGGCAGTTTGATATGGGTCATTCGAGTCACTCTAAAATTGATCAACAAGTATTGATTGAGTGCCTGCTGTTTGCCAGGCTTGACGTTAGGCATTTTGGGAGATGCAGAATAAGTATAGAATGAGGTCTCTGTCCTCTTCAGTTAGTGCCACAAGCCGGTGCACAGCAAAGTGGGAACTGGCTTAGAGTGACAGTGCTACAGAAATGAGGGCCACAGGGCACACTGAGATCAGTGGAGACAGAGGACGTCAGATAAGAGGTAGGACTTGAGCTGGGTTTTGGGGGGCAGGAAATATTACTGATCAAGGAAATGCAACTACGTGTTAGGGGAATGCTGGCTATAGTAACAAAGTACCCTGACATATTGGTGCCTTAACGCAATAGAAGTTTATTTTTGGCTCCCATAAAGGCCATTTGGCAGTGGGGCTGGGGGGGCAGGGCTCTTCACACAGTCATTCAGGGCCCCAGGCTGCCAGGGCTTCTGCTGCCTTCAGCACACATCGGCTAGGGCTACCCAGGGTCTCAGATCCAGCCAGCAAATGGGGGAAAGTGGGCAAGGACCTCATGGGAGGCTTATGTAGTCCAGGCCTGCAAACAGCTCATGTCACTTTTCCCACATCCCTTTGGCCTCAAGTCAGTTTATTGTCCCGCCTTGATGAAAACAGGATGAGAAATGTGGTCCTCATGGGTAAGCCACTCTCCAGCAAGAGCGATCTGAAAGCGGGGTGCAAAACGTTGGAGGAAGGCTAGCCACAGTGGACAAGGACCAGAGCCGGGACCCGGCATGGCCGGGAAGCTGCAGGGAGACACCAGGCTGGAGGGGCCCGAGTCTGACATGGACTAGTGAGACTCGGGCTGGAGGAAAGAAGGAGACACTAACAGCAAGCCTGAGAGCGAGGCTCCACCCAGCGTGCAATTCCAGACAAAGCGTAAGCCTGGAATGTTTAATCCAGGTAGCGGGCTGCTTCAGTGGCCAGCACTGCCAGGTTTGGGGACTTCAGTGATGTCAGACAGGCCTGTATTCCCCTGATACCTCGAGATGACCACTCACCGTGTTTCCAACGGGGCCCAACACCCACCTGCATTACATGGTTGGCCAGGAAAGCAAAGGGGTTTGCAACCCCTTCCTTCAACACGCTCAGGTCTCAGAGAATTTTCACGTTGCTGATGCAAGTCAGAGACCAAAAGGAGCCTAGTTGGAACAGAGGGTCCCTTAGCTACCCTGTGAGAAACTGGGGGTGGGTTTTCCGGAAAGCCCAGTGTGCCCTGCCCTTGAGGCTGTGGGGGGCCTGCAGATTAGCTCTCAAGGCTCCGTGGCAGTTAAGTCCCACTGTACCCCAAGGCAAGAGCAGTGATAAGTGCCATCCCATAACTCTCCGACTTCCCTTGTTCACATTGTTTTACAATGAGGGCGTCATGGACAGCAGCTCCAGGTGAGTCACGGACCTCCCCAGGCCTCAGCTTTCTATAACACAAGTGAGTTTGACACCAAGATCTCTCAGGCTCTCCCTGGCTGTGGCATCCTGTGCATGTGAATTCTTTCTGCATGAGAAGCCCACACATGTCTTTATAAGATCCTAGGAATTTTACAATTCAAAAATAGAAATAAAAATAAGGGGGGAGGAAAAGAAAAGGACCTTAGAGATTGTCAGCCCAACACTTCCCAAAATGTGTTTTAGGAATGTTAGTTCTATAGACTTTCAATACGTTGTATGTGTGTGTGTGTGTGTGTGTGTGTATCTATATATAATATATGAATATATATCTTTATAGTAGCTCTCTCTCCATATATACCATATACACATATATAATAACATTGTATCTACTGCATACATAAGTGTGTGTGTGTATTTTTATATACAGTAAAAGCTGAGATCCATATAATATGCCAATATGCCAAGCATGATACAAAGAGTTTTTCATGCATTAGCTCTTTCAATCCTCCCTGCAACCACACTGTCCTTACCATCCCTATTTTATAGCTGAGGAAACTGATGTTTAGAGAGGTTGAGCATTTTCCCAAGGTCACAGTGATTGAAAGCGGAAGGAAAAGATAGAAAGACGTAAACTCAGCCGCATCTGACGCCAGATGCTGTGCTGTCAGCCATCACACACTGCTGCCCCCTGAAAGCTCTTATCAAATGTGGGGACCAGGTGTCAGGTCCCCATGTTCCCTGGTTCTTGGTTCCCAGTACCGAAGAGTGGTTACTGGTACCAAGTCAACAGAGCAAATGAGCAGACCAAGCAGATGCACACAAGCAGAGCGCCAGAGCGTATTAAAGCACAGTACATTCCAGAGAAGGAAGGCACCAACCCCCGCGAGTGGAGGAGACCCTGAGTTTAATAAGATTTTCCCTTTTATACTGATTCCCTAATTTTATATTAAGTGGGGGATGGAATATTCATGGTTTTTCTTGGAAAAAGGTGGAGAATTCCCGGAATGGCAAAGCCTCCTCTTTTCTATCCTTGTAAGGCAATTTCTGGGGCAACCTGTAAACTGTCATGGCACTGGTGGGTGTGATTTTACTATGTTAATGAGGGTAGGTCACTTGAGGATACTGTCACCTTACTTGTACACGTGCTCCAGAGACCCTCATTTATGGCTGTGATCGTATCTCCACTTTGTGGCCTTTCTACCTCTTTCTGGTTGGTCAGTCCTTGGAGACCCCTAGACCAAATATCTGGTCGGTTCTTGGGGACCCTTTGATGCATCATCTGTTCTTTCTTGGAAGCCCCCTTCTGGTCAGTTTTTTCCTCCTATTAGACAAAGCATTTCCTAATGTCATCTATTTCTCAGTGGAACTCCCCCCTAGACAAAGGATCTGTTCCCCTTCCTTCTTGTCCCAACCTAACAATCTTTCCCCCTTACTTGGCTGCGTGATCTTGTGCACATCGCTTAACCTCTCTGTGCCTTATCTGTAAAATAAGAATAAGAACAGCACGTGCTTCACAGAGTTACTTGCGAGGCCTTAATGGTTAATATGTTTTGAGATCAAAACCAAGTATTACTTGCGTGTTAGCTATTACTAGAGCATGCAGTGCTGTCAGTTAAATTGATCTTGGAGCCCCATTTTCACGGAGCATCTCCTGAGGGGGAATGGCATGATCTGGACCAACCTTCTCACTCAATGATGAGGAAGCAGAGGTAAGAGTCCTGGCTCAGGGCCACATGGGTGGCTAGTGTGAGAGTCAGCCCAGCTGGAATTCTGCTCCCCAGACTGCCAGCCAGCAGTAGCCCCACGAAGCGGACCACAGCATGGAAATCACTCTCCTGCTGTCTGCTGTTAGCCTCCCCAGGCCATCATTCCCCTGCAACTGAGATCTAGAAGTAGAGAGCCAGCAGGGTGTGCCACAAGAAAAGAACAAATAGTGACACTAGCTAATATTTATTAAGCACCTTTTGTATGCCTGGAAATTCATTACACCAAAATGTCCTTAAATCCCATTACAACCCTGTGAGTTAAGTGTTATTCCCTGCGCTGCGCAAGTGACTCGGCCAGTGAGTCAGCTGGTGGGACTCAGCTCCACACCCGAGTCCACCTGACTCTAACAATCGTTCTTTGTCCGTTACACAGCAATGGAATGGAGGCATTGTCCCAGGAGGAGGTGATGGGAAGGAGGAAGGGAACAGGATTACGGTAAGGGGAAAGACAGAAAGCTCAGGCATGGAGGGAATCGACACACGTTTAATGAGCGCGTGCTGCACGTGAGCATTCATCCTGCAAAGCATCCACTGCGAGGACACCAAGTAAACCAGTCTCCCCCAACAAGGCCCAACATTCACTTACTTGCCGAGCCAGAAACCGGGCAATACCTGTAAAACAACTCCCTGTTCCTCACTCTCCATCTCCTGACACTTCCGCGCCATTTATCCTTCTGAGTGCCACCTGTCTAGCTTGCTTATTTGTGAAATGGGGATAGTCTGGTGCCTGCTTTATTAATGCAATAATGTATGTATAGCAATTAACACAGCCCGTGGCACATAGCAAGTTCTCAGTAAATGTTAGCTGTCATTATTGTATTTTCTTTTCCAGCATGTTGAAATAACAGTGAAACTAATACCTGAGTCTTCAAAGAACAAGACCAAATACAAAGAAATCTAGGGGTGGGTTTGTGGCCAACTCGTCTACCTTCTCTGGCTAAATACACCTTGTGGTTTCAGATACCTGCATTTTTCTCATGGGCAATCCCATTCTCCTGTTATCCAGATCTTATCATTTCTTCTCAAGACCTAAATAAATTACAAGCACTCTAGGAATGGACTCTAAGGCTATCTTTTAGAGTAGCACTGTCCAGTAGAAATATAATGTGAGCCACATATGTAATTTTAAATTTTATAGTGGCCACATTAAAAAAATATTGTTTAAAAAAATAATAAAAATAAAAAAATTATTGTTACTCAAAATTTTTATTTAACCTAATATTTCAAAACATTATCATTTCAACGTGTAATCAATATAAAAATTGCTAATGAGTCATATCATATCCTTTTGCGTGTACACGTATTCAACACCTGACGGTTATTTTACACCAACAGCACATCTGAATTTGGACTAGCCATATTACCAGTACTAATAGCCACATGTGGCGAGGGGATACCATTTTGGACATCGCATCTTTAGGACAAAAATGATACTCTTCCTTTAAAGAGCAAAACATCTCCTGCGTTAATTGCAGTTAATTGCGGGTGTGAGGGTGGATCAGTAAGTAGAGTGGCAGGGGGGCCTGTTGGTCTCTCTGCCCCAGGGAACGCCTATTTCTGGCCAAAGCAAATCACACAAACCCATCTAAGGCCCTGCTGATAACACATTCATAAAGTTTCACACCCCAGCACACAAACACACTCTGGCTAAATAGGCTTTAAAAATACTTTCAGATCTGTAACCAGCCCTCTTCAAAATGGACTTCACAGAGACAATACCTCTGCACCCCAACACTACCTCTTACATGAGCATCAGAGGCACCCACTTTCTCTATCTTCCCAATAATGACACAGTGCTGAATAATTTATTCATTCTTTACAGGTTTCCTGAGCACGCACTGTACTCTGGGCATCGTGCTAGACAAATAAGAGGCCTCAAAGTTTCAACAGGGAACCCAAGCAATATTAGGAAAAGCCTTTTCCTGGTCTTTTTTGGAATTCCAATCAGAATCATCATGAACATGTCCCAGGATGGGAGCTTTTATGACTGCCTGGCCTAGGAGCTCATTTCTACTCTTGATTTGGCTTTCATTTGTTCATTTTCTTTTTCTTTTTTTATTTCAAAATGTTAGGGGGGTACAAATGTTTTAGGTTACATGGATCATTTTTGTAATGTTTGAGTCCTGGCTGTAGGCATGCCCATCACCCAAATAGTGTTCATATTATCCATTAGGCTGGTTTATTCCCCTCCTCTTCTCCCCTGCCCCCTGGTTAATTTCCCCTGAGTTTTACTTCCCTCTGTGCAGATGCCTGCTCTTCAGTTAGTTCCAATTTAATAGTGGGTACATGTGTGGTGTTTGTTTTTCCATTTTTGAGATACTTCACTTAGAAGAATGGTCTCCAGTTCTATCCAGACTGTTGCAAAAGGTATTATTTTTCCTTTTTATTGGATGAGTAGTACTCCATGGTATACATATATTACATTTTATTGATCCATTCATGAATTGATGGGCACTTGGATTGATTCCACATCTTTGCAATTATGAATTGTGTTGCAATGAACGTTCAAGTGCAGGTGTCTTTTTGATGAAAAATCTTCTTTTCCTTTGGGTAGATACCCAATAGTGGGATTGCTGGATTAAATTGTAGCACTACTTTTAGTTCCTGAGGAGTCTCCACACTGTTTTCCGTAGAGGTTGTACTAATTTGCAGTCCCAACAACAGTGTATAAGGGTTCCTTTCTCTCTGCATCCATGCCAGCATCTATTGTTTTTGGACTTTTTAATGAAAGTCATTCTACCTGGGGTAAGGTGATATCTCATTGTGGTTTTAATTTGCATTTCCCTGATGGTTAGTGACGTGGAACATTTTTTCATATGTTTATTGGCCAATTGTCTAGCTTCTTTTGAAAAGCTTCTGTTCATATCTTTTGCCAACTTTTAAACAGAGTTGTTTGGGTTTTTTCTTACTCATTTGCTTGAGTTCTTTGTAAATTCTGGTTATTAGCCCTTTCTCATATGTATAGCTTATGAATATTTTCTCCCATTCTATAGGGTGTCTATTTGCTCTGTTGATTGTTTCCGTAGCTGTGAAGAAGCTTTTTAGTTTACTCAAATCCTATTAATTTTTATTGTTGCCATGATTGCCATTGGGGTCTTTTTCATAAATTCTTTGCCTAGGCCAATATCTAGAAGAATTTTTCCTACATTTTTCTCTAGATTTCTTATTGTTTCATGCTTAGATCTAAGTCTTTTACCCATCTTGAATTAATTCTTGGAAGTAGTGAGAGGTACAGATCCTGTTTCATCCTTCTGCATGTGGCATTCAATTTTCCAAGCACCACTTATTGAATAGGGCTCCTTTTCCCCACTTGTGCATTGTTATCTGCTTTGTCAAACATCAGCTGGTTGTAGGTAGGTGGTTTTATGTCTGGGTTCTCTGTTCTGGTTCATTGGTGTATGTCACTATTTTTGCACCAATACCATGCTCATGGATAGATAGAATCAACATTGTTAAAATGTCCATACTACCCACAATTTCTATCAAGTTACCAAAGTCATACTTCACAGATCTAGAAAAAAAAATAATTCTGCACTTCCTTTGGAACTAGAAGAGAGCCCTGAATAGCCAAAGCAATCTTATGCAAAAAGAACAAATCTGGAGAGATCACATTACCAGACTTCAAACTATATATTTTTTTTTTTCTTATTGAAAGTTTTATTTTCTGTTACCTAAATTTTGACACAAAAGAAGATGTAGCCTCAATCTCCTGTGTTGATAAAACCCAAATTCAGGTGACATAATTTCTTAATTTAGACACAGTCCCTCATTTGTCTCATCCAATAAGTTTAAGGAGTATATAGACAAGTTATTGTCATTTTCTCCTTCTCATACACAGAAGCTCTAAGATATGGGTATTCACGCATTACCTCAAAGCCACATTCATTCACATTAGCTTTATACATGAGCTATGAGGACAATAGGGGAAACATGAAATACCACAAATTATAAACAAATTTATATAAAAACAAAAATAATCAAAAAAGACTCAAGAAGTAATAGAATATATTAAAAATATTAAAATTTTATGCAAAGGATATCCCAGATTCAGAGAGTATCACAAGTATGTTGTACCAATTTTTAGTGAAGCATTAATACCAATCCTTCACAAACACTTTCAAAGAAATAGAAGAGAAGGGAACACTTTCCCATTCATTCCACTCGGCCAGGATTACCGTAATACAAAAACCACACAAAACAGCACAAAAAAGAAACTACAGAACATATTTCTCTTGAATATTGACAAATAAATCTTCAACATAATACTATCAAATTGAATACAAAACATATAAAAAGGATTACACACTATGACCAAGTGTGATTGTACCACAAATACATAGTTTGTTTAATATTTTTAAAAAATGTTAGTGTATCAATCCACAACCATTATTTCTAAAAGTTTCCTCATGTCACTCTGTGTGTGTGTGTGTTAGTTTTGGTAAGAACATTTAACATGGATATGTTTATTATCTTGATTGTGGTGAGGTTATCATGGGTGTATATATAAATCCAAGCTCAAATTGTATACATTAAACATTTGTGGGGATTTGTATATCAATTATACATGAATAAAGTTGTTAAAAATTAATGTAATACTCCATATTAATAAAATAAAAGGAAATCAATATGTGATACTCTCAATTGACACAGAGAAAACTTTTAACTAAATCCATCATTGATTTATGATTAAAATCCTAAACAAACTTGGAATCAAAGGATACTTCCACAACCCAATAAAGGGTGTACAAGAAACCCCTACAGTAAACATACTTAATGGTGACAAAAACATGTTTTCCTACAAGACTGGAACAGGACAGGGATATTCACTTTTACCACTTCTATTCAACATTGTACTGGAGGTATTTGCTTTAAAAAAATAAAGGAAGAAAAATGAGAAAAATGGCACTGGATTGCAAAGAAAAGAAGAAAATTGCCTTTTTTTTTAATTTAAATAACAAGCTGTTTAATATTAAAGCAGAAAGTACTGCCACAATGTGACAGAAGTACAGCTTTATCCATAAATCCTTCACAATTATACATTAAATGCTATTTTTATTTAAGCAAGGCACCCCTACTTATTCTAAAATATGGGATGTGCTACCCCATTAAAAAAGCAAATGAAGAGACTCAGATTTTTTCCTATC
>JAQIFY010003175.1:0-12757 GCA_028533085.1 Varecia variegata | reverse complement strand
GCATTTGACAAAATTGAACACCCTTTTATGATAAGAACACTTAACAAAATAGGCAGAGATGGGGCCTACCTAAAAATTATACAAGCCATATATGACAAACCCACAGCCAACATCATACTGAATGGGGAAAAATTGAAAGCATTCCCACTTAGAACTGGAACCAGTCAAGGCTGCCCACTGTTCCCATTATTTTTCAACATAGTATTGGAAGTCCTTGCGAGAGCTATCAGGAAAGAGAGCAGAATCTTCTTTCCCCAATTGGGAAAGAAGAGATCAAACTCTCACTCTTTGCTGATGATATGATATTATATCTAGAAAACCCCAAGGATTCAACCAAGAGACTTCTGGAATTGATCAATGAATTCAGTAAAGTCTCATGATACAAAATCAATACACACAAATCACAGGCATTCATATATGCCAATAACAGTCAAACTGAGAACCAAATCAAAGACTCAATACCCTTCATGATAGCAGCAAAGAAAATAAAGTATCTAGGAATATATTTAACTAATGAGGTAAAAGACCTCTACAGGGAGAACTATGAAACACTGAGGAAGGAAATTGCAGAGCATGTGAACAGGTGGAAAACCATATCATGCTCGTGGATCGGAAGAATCAACAATGTTAAAATGTCTATACTACCCCAGGTGATCTACAGATTCAATGCAGTCCCTATTAAATTACCAACATCATTTTTCACAGATATAGAAAAAATAATTTTACACCTCACCTCGTATGGTACCTGGGAAGACCCTGTTTAGCAAAAGCAATTTTTGGCAATAAGAACAAAACAGAGGCATTAATTCACCAGACTTCAAACTATACTACAAGGCTGTGCTTATTAAATCAGCTTGGTATTTGCACAAGAACAGGTACATTGATCAGTGGAACAGAACTGAGAATCCATATATAAAACCATTCTAATATAGCCATCTAATTTTTGACAGAGCAGACAAAAACATACACTGGGGAAAATAATCCTTATTCAGTAAATGGTCTTGGGAAACCTGGATAGCCACATGTAGAAGACTGAAACAAGATCCACACCTTTCACCTCTCACAAAAATAAAATCACAGTGGATAACAGACTTAAACCTAAGGTGTGAAACTATTAGAATTTTAGAAGAAAATGTGGGAAAAACTCTTATAGACATTGCCCTAGGCAAAGAATTTTTGAAGAAGGCGCCAAAGGCAATCACAGCAACAACAAAATCTACATGATGAGAGCGAAGCGAACTTTCAGTGGAATGGACATACTTGAAGATCTGACTCGCGGTGTTGGGGGTGGGGGAGGGGACGGGTGTTTACGTACATGATGAGTGCAATGTGCACTGTTGGGGGAATGGACACCCTTGAGGCTCAGTCTCGGGGGGTTGGGAGGGGCATGGGCAATATACTTAACCAGAACGGTTGAACCCCCATAATAAGCTATAATTAAAAAAAATACATAAATGGGACCTGATTAAATTAAAAGGCTTCTGCACAGCCAAGGATACTGTCATGAGAGCAAACAGACAACCTACGGAATGGGAAAAAAAAATTTCCCATACTACACATCAGATAAAGGGCTGATAACCAGAATCTATTTAGAATTCAGGAAAATCAGCAAGAAAAAAATCAAACAACCCTATCAAAAAGTGGGCAAAGGACAGGAACAGAAACTTTTTAAAAGAAGACAAAACAATGGCCAACAAAAACATGAAAAAATGCTCAACATCTCTAATCAGGGAATGCAAATTAAAACCACAATGAAATATCACTTAACTCCAGCGAGAATGGCCTTTATCAAAAAGTCCCAAAACAATAAATGCTGGCTTGGATGCAGAGAGATAGAAACACTCATACACTGCTGGTGGGACTGCAAACCAGTGCAACCTCTATGGAAAGCAATATGGAGATACCTTAAACATATACAAGTAGACCTCCCATTTGATCCAGCAATCCCATTATTGAGCATCTACCCAAAAGAACAAAAGACATTCTATAAAAATACATCTGCACTCAAATGTTTATAGCAGCACAATTCACAATTGCAAATATCTGGAAACAACTGAAGTGCCCGTTGATACATGAGTCGATTAATAAAATGGGATGTATGTATACCATGGAATACTACTCAGCTATAAGAAACAATGGTGACATAGCACCTCTTGTATTTTCCTGGATAGAGCTGGAACCCATTCTACTAAGTGAAGTATCCCAAGAATGGAAAAATAAGCACCACATGTACTCAACATCAAATTGGTTTCACTGATCAACACCTAAGTGTACATATAGTAATAACATTATTCCAGTGTTTGTTAGATGAGGGGGGAGAGGATGTGTGTATATAGACATAATGAGTGCGATGCACACCGTCTAGGGGATGGACATGCTTGAAGCTCTGATTCTGGGGGGGAGGTGGGGCAAGGTCAATATACATGACCTAAACTTTTGTACCGCCATATTATGCTGAAATAAAATAAATAAATAAATATTGCTATTTATAAGTCATTTATTATCAACTATTATAATAATGGAGAAATTTTAAAAGAAGGTTACTAATAAGCTCTTATTTTCATTATGATAAATATAAATGGGTTTTAAAATTCATTTTAAAAATGTAGTGAATATTTAAATTCACCAAGTGGGAAAAAGTAAGGAACCTCACAAATCAATATATGAACTGTGAAACATATGAATTGTAAAATATACAAAATTAAAGAGTGCCTTTGCCACTATCTTATAATACTTTTATTCCTCCTTTTTGATAATTAATTATTCAGGAATAATACATTTTTTAAAAAACCTGAAAGTTAACCCTTCAGTCTTAGGTACTCAGGTTTGAGTATGCACATTTTGTAAGTTTTCCAGACTCAAGCATTGAGTACTTAGAACTGAAATGTTAACTTTCATATACTTATGAGTTAGCTTCTTCATGGAGTATCCAGAGTGACATGACATAGGTAAAAATTCCATAGCAATGGCAAGGTGCACAAATGTGGAATAGTTCATACTTTCCTTAGAACAACCTAGAAAAGAGTTACACAAGGTAGGAGAGGTAGTATTTAGATTAGCTTTGAAAACGGACAAATATATACAGAATAAAAAATCTTTTATATAAATTATAATTTTGTTTTCTATTACTTCAAATGATGTTGCTTTTGAATAGCCCTATGACAATAAAAAAAAACTTTCCACAAGTGTTAGTCATGTACTAACTTCTGCATTTAATGCTACAAGTACAAGTCCTTCATAAGTGTGTGTTTGTGTGTATGTGTATACACATAAATACAGGTAAACACCAACAAATCTGAAAAGATATGATGGCATGGGGCCAGTCTTGAGCTAGTCAAAAAATGCTTGCCTCTTAAGATCTTATTTTATATTAGGGAATATAGTGTAACAAAAGTTACTAACTATAAAGTCTAAAATTATGCATAGATTAACTATCAGTGATAAATGACTTAATTGTAGATAGCACGCATTTCTCTTCATTACTGATACAAGGTCTATTAATGGCCATAAAGTCAGTACTCAGTATGTGGTAATGCTCATCAGTCCATCCTCATTAAATTCAGTTAATGGAACTAAGACAATGGACTACCTCATTAAGACTCTGAAGAAAGGGCCAGAAATATATTAGTACAACATGTAAGAAAGATGATAGAATCCTGTGCTACAATATTCTTAGAAGACAGAAGATAATTACTGTAACGAACATTTACATTAATCACCCGGGTACACACAACAGTCACACACAGAAAAAACTGAACACAAGAAACATGTTCAAAGTAAATCCCTCCCTTAATCATAATAGATCCCTCTCCCATGCCCAAGAATGGATTTACACTAGGCCTACTGAGGTTCAGTTGGTGTGAGGACTAATTTGGCACACACTTCAATGATAGTCACCTATCATGTGTATTTATCATGTATGCCACCTCCATTACACATACACATACACACACATACACTTCCTATTATGTGGACTAGATGTCTACAAAGAGCTCTGCATCCTCTTAAATAGAAAAATCTTTTATTATGTATACATGCACATTTAGCAGAAGGGCAGAAGAGCAGAGTTAAGCCGAGGTCACTATTAATAGAAATGAAACATAAGGTGATTTTCCTTTGCTTTTCCTGTGACCTTTTTCACACCCTAGGGAAAAGCAGTAAATTTCATAGAAATACTATAACTCTATTTTTATGGCTAAGTAGTACTCATGGTGTGCATATACCACATTTTATTAATCCACTCATATATTGATGGGCACTTGGAGTGTTTCCACATCTTTTCAATGGTGAATTGTTCTGCTATAAACATTTGAGTTCAAGTGTCTTCTTTATAAAGTGTATTTTTTTCCTTTGGGTAAATACCCAGTAGTGAGATTGCTGGATTGAATGGTAGCTCTACTTTTAGTTCTTTGAGGAATCTCCATATTGTTTTCCACAGAGGTTGCACTAGTTTGCAGTCCCACCAACAGTGTGTAAGTGTTCCTTTCTCCCCACATTCATGCCAGCATCTATTATTTTGGGTTTTTTTGATAACAGCCATTCTCACTGGGGTTATGTAATATCTCATTGTGGTTCTCATTTGCATTTGCCTGATGATTAGTGATGTTGAACATTTTTCCATATGTTTATTGGGCATTAGTCTATCTTCTTTTGAAAAGCTTCTGTTCATATCTTTTGCCCACTTTTTAATGGGTTGTTTGCTTTTATCTTGCTTATTTGCTTGAGTGCTTTGTAGATTCTGGTTATTAGTGCTTTATCAGATATATAGCTTATGAATATTTTCTCCTATTCTGTAGATTGTCTATTTGGTCTGTTGATTATTTTCTTAGCTGTGCAGATGATGTTTAACTTAACCAAGTCCCATTTTTTAATTTTTGTTGTTGCTGTGATTACCATTGGGGATTTCTTCATAAATTCTTTGTATAGGCTGATATCTAGAAAATTTTTTTGCAACATTTTTTATAGAATTCTTATTGTTTCATGCCTTACTTTTATGTCTTTTATCCATGTTTACTCAAATGAAAAGAAGTCATTTTACCAAAAAGACACCTGCACTTGAATGTTTATTGTAGTACAATTCACAATTGCAATGATGTGGAATCAACCCATATGTCCATCAATTCATGAGTATATTAACAGAATGTGTTAGGTATAGAATACTACTCAGCCATGAAGAAGGATGAAGTAAGGCCTTTTGCAACAATTTGGATGGAACTGGAGACCATTATCCTAAGAAGTATCTCAAGAATGGAAAAACAGTCATGGCATGTACTTACTATTAAATTGGAACTAACCAATGAGCATACATGTGCACAGAGGGAAATAAAACCCAGTGGAAATCAAGCAGGGGGAAGGGAGAAGGAAAGGACAGGCAAAAACCTACCTAATGGGTACAATGAACACTATTTGGGTGATGGACACACTAATAATCCTGGCTGAAGCATAACCAAAACGATCCATGTAATCAAAAATATTTTTACTCCCATAATATTTCAAAATAATTTAAAAAAGCTGATGTTGAAAATTGATATAAAAACATGCTGAGTACAAAAGACCTTACACAAAACAGCATATAATGTGTAATTCCATTCTTCAAAACTGGCAAAACTAATGTGAGGTGGAAAAAAGTCAGAACTGTGGTTGCCTCCTGGTAAGGGGTGGGAAGATGGGAGAGGAAGCATCAGGGGTGATTCAGCATAAGCAAGGGGGATCTTTTTGAAGTGAGGGCAATGTTCTATATCTTCATAGAGGTTTGGCTTAAATAGGTATGTCTATTTGTCAAAACACAGAATGATACACTTAAGATTTGTGCATTTCATTTTTGTCAATTTTATCTAAAATATCAAACTGAAATCAGTATTGAAGTTCCTTTAATGATATGCTCACCTTAGTGTTTGTGGTGATGTGTATTGATTTCTGCAACTTACTTTGAAGTGCATTATAAAAAAGAGATGAATTGGTGGATGGATAGAGGAATGGGTAGATGGATGGACATGTTATAAAGCAAATACAGTAAAATATTATCAGCAGAATCCAGGTGGTATTTATATGGATGTTTACTGTAATTCTTTCAACTTTTCTGTATGTTCAAAATTTACAAGTCAAATGTTGAAGGAAAGAAACTTAAGTCTTTATAGTGGTCCATTATCTATACAATCTGCCTCCCCTCCACCATTTTCTATTAAACATCAGCTTCCATTATTCTGCCCCTTCTCCCCTCCTATATCATGCTTCAGCCACATTGGCGTTCTTGTTATTCTTGAAACATATTAGGCATGCACCTCACTTATACTCTTTGACTTTGATGTCCTCCACTTAGAACACATTTCTCCCAGATAACAACATGGTTTAAGGACTGATCATCACTCGCCTTCTTCAGGTCTTTGCTCAATTTACCCTTTCCTTGAGGTCTTCTCTAACATTCAACCCTGCATGCCAGAATTTGATCCTAATTTTTCATTTCAGTTTTCTCTGTAGCACTTATTACTATCTGACATACTGTATTTTTCACTTATTTATTTGTAGATTCAAATTTAACAAGAGCAAAGATTTGTGTATATTTTCTCCCCAACATGTTGAACAATACCTGGCACATAATGTGTGTTCAGTAAAAAATTGTTGAATGAATGAATTAGACTTGTACAAGAGCTGAATAAGTGGTAATGGTGAAATTTAATAGGGCCAGCTGTATGATTTTTGTATAACATACTAAGGTACAAAAAGGGGGAAAATGACAGTGGCTGTGAAAAAATTACGAATGAATTTTAGTCAAATTAAATGAGTTAACATATAAATGTCTGAACACAGTAAATGCTATGTAAGTATTTGTGATTATTCTTTTTTATTTGGGCAAGGTTTACAATCTTGAACCGGCAGTGTGATAGGATATTTCTAAAACAAAACAACAATTAATTCTATCTCATACCACATTAAGAAGAGTATAGCATTTAGAATAAGAGAAGTGAAAGACTATGCTGGCCATCAAAGCTCTGAGCATCAATATGCTCTGAACAACTCATTAAAAAGGAGCATAGATACCTTGTACCGTATTTGTACCAAAGCAACTATAATGGTAAGGAGAATTGAAAGTGTTTGTTTGAGGAAGAGAATATTTCTGTATTGAAATATCTGAAGAAGGGTCATTTGGAAGAATTATTACATTCTGTCAACCCCTGGGAGCTGAAATATGAACAGTGGGTGAACACTGTGGAATAATAGATTTTATAACAGTATAAGAGATGATTTTCCAATATTAGCTATCTAAGCATATGATCAGCTTCCCAGGTAGATAGGATTCTCTGAGCTGCAGGTATATGAACATAGGCTGTGCAAATGTGTGATACAATAAAAAGAACATGGGATTTGGTGTCATAATAACCTGAATCCAAATTGCTATGTACAACTTATATAGTTGTGTGACCTTGAGCAAGTGACTTAAACTCTATAAGCCTCAGTTTCCTCATCTGTAAAATGTACTTCAACACTGTAGGGGTTATGAGAATAAAATGAAATTAAATGAATGTTAAGAACCAAACTACATTTGGCACATATTAGGCCCTATTTGATATATGAGAGGTGATTAAAATACTGGAGTGTATAGCTGGACTAAAACCAAAGTGCCTTTGAAATCTAAGAATTTTTGATTCCATGATATTATTCATTTAACATGAGGTATACCAAAAATTGGATCCCTGAGCTGACATCTAAGCCAATATATAAACAATATGTATTCTTCTAAGGAGAATCAAATATTAGTATTAGATAATAGGCACTTAGCAAGTTAGAACATTACCCTATGTTCTAAAAACAAGCAGAATTTTTCCTTTCTCCTGCATGTCTATCCATCACATAATATAAATAAAATTTCTGAAGAAGCATGTCATGGAGAGAAGACGTAACTATAATAATAAAGCCTGAGTAGTGTTTCCAGAGACACATAAAAGTCCCTTTAGAATTTAGGTGTTTTTATTAGTTTCTAAAGGCTGACAGATTTTAACAGTATATACATTCTTCACGTTAATGAAAATTTCCTGTATTTCACATCAATACTTTACTTTCAGGTCCTATATGGAGCAGTGAGAGAGAAAAACATCAAGAAAAAATAGAAATGGTTATGAAGAAAAAATATGAAGGATAAAGAAAAATAAAATGGAAAGGGATGGCAAGGTGTGCTTGGATCAAACAGGGTGGAAAATAAAGAATAGATAATGTATGGTTATTAAATAAACACCATTAAGAAAACACATTTTAAAATCTACTTCTCCATATTTAAGAATTAATATCTACTAGAAATCTCAAAATTTGTTCCATTTGTATAACATGTAGTAACCACAACTTTACAGTCTATAAAAGCACATCTTGTATTATCCTGGGTGGAGATGGAGCCCATTCTACTAAGTGAAATATCACAAGAATGAAAAAAACAAGCACCACATGTACTCACCATCAAATTGGTATTAACTGATCAACACTTAAGTGCACATATAGTAATAACATTCATCTGGTGTTGGGCAGATGGGGGGAGGGGACAGGTATATTCACAACTAATGGGTACGGTGTACACCATGTGAGAGATAGACATGCTGGAAGCTCTGACTCACGTGGGGCAAAGGCAATATATGTAACCTAAACATTTGTACCCCCATAATATGTGAAATAAAAAAATTAAGAAAAAATAAATAAATAAAAAAGAAGTGGTGTTTTTAAATGAGTTTTAAGATAGGATAATCTCAAACACAAGACATCTTCTGAGTTGATAATAAAAAAGATGCAATGATGATTTATGGCAAATACATAATGTGAAGTCATCTTCATTTTCAACTACATCTTTGGTGGCTCCCAGTTTCTTATTAAAGTCAAATTCATCTTATACTTAACTAAAATAAATGCTTCAAGAGCTCAGTTGCTTGTCCCTGGTAACAACTGTCAAGTAACCTATTTTCCACCTCTTTCTTTTTCTTCTACAGTATCCCCCTCTAAGAACTCAATGTCCTTGTGCTTTATTTCAACTTGTCTTAAAAAAATCTGTCTTTCAGAAAGGACTCAAAAAATTATCTTGAGTGCGATGCGCACCGTCTAGGGGATGGACACGTTTGAAGCTCTGACTCGGGGGGGTGGGGGAGCAAGGGCAATATACATAACCTAAACTTTTGTACCCCCACAATATGCTGAAATAAGAATAAAAAAAGGGGAATTCATTTGTTTATATTACTGATAAGTATAAGAATTTTGTTTCAAAAATCGAACCACAAACATTCCTTTTTAGGTATGTGGGAATTTTCATTTAACAATAAAAAAAATTCATGTTTTTAAAATTCAACAATAAAAATTTATTAACAAAAAAAATTATCTTGTACTTAAAAGGAAAACATGAGTTACTTAATGACCATTTCAGAGGAAATTTTGATTTTGAAAAGGAACAAGTCTTAAAGCCAAAGAAATTACTTTCAAATATTAGCAAACTGGAAAAGGGAGTAAATTTGTAAGGAAGAAAAGTCATCTCTTCCATATGATATTATGTTAAAAACAAAATTGGTATCAGGTGCTTTCTTTTGGCATGAACAACTGCCAAGCAATGGATTAAAAAAAAAAAACAACAAAAATGAAAAAATGCTCTTAAGTCATTTACAATGATGATGGGAATGTTTGAGCCTTTTAAGCTTCCTTCAAATGAATACTAGCTTGATACAGAAAAGACTAAATATAACAAATTAATAAAAATATTATAATAAATTAATTTGTAACAATAAATTAATTTTCTAACATTTCAGCCACATCTAAAATATCTCAGACAATCCGTAAGTCTAGAGAGTACTATCAGAATTTTCTTTTCTAAACAAAGAACAAACATAAGTATCCAAGGCAATAGGTATAAACTCAAGGTTTCTATTGGTGGGACTTATTGAAGAAAAATACTTCCCCAACAGTGGCATTTTCATGAAAATAAATTTCTCCATGCCAATAATTGACATAAATAATTTCAATGATTTTTTTTTTATTTCAGAATATTATGGGGGTACAAACACTTTTGTCTTTACACCACCCGAATTAGAGCTACAAATGTGCCCATCCCCCAGAAAGTGCATGCCACACCCATTAGGTGTGAATTTACCCATCCTCTTCTCCCCCTTCAATGACTTTTGAAAGAAGTTTTATAAAGTGCATTAAGGCCTGTTCTCTTAGGCAATTCAAAACCCCAAAGAACAGCTATAGTTTGTGCCATAAGAAAGCTTCACAGAAGAAAATTATTTCATAAGGGAAGAGTGTTCCAAATCATAAATGGAAATAAAAAACTAGTTTTTGTTTTTGTTTCAGAATATGCTGAAAAGATATTGCTCACATTTGTTCATTAGAGTATACTTTATTCACTGAGTTCATGGTTTATTTTTCTGTCATATTATAGAATATTTTCTTCTATAAGAAACATTTAATTTTTTCCTTGGTTTGTCCAATTTAAATGTATGTCACATAATAAACCAAAATTTGCTTTAAACATTTACTATATATGTATGCCTTTTTTAATTACTATAATTTTATTTGGTATGTCTTATATTCATCCATGCTTATGTATGCCTTCTAATTTTTATATGGAGTAATAAAGGAGATATAATTATTTAGTACCCTAGTATCAAGAATAATGTAATGCCTTTGAGATATTTTATTTTACAAAACAAAATCTAAAAAGGCCACTTACCACATCTATCATATCAGATTCCATTTCATGGCTGAGATCAGGCTATAAGGAAAAGAAAAAGAAGTTAGTGTCTAATTGTTAATATAAAATCTCTTCATTATTTAAGGGTACAGAATAAGTATTAACTAGGAATACAAACGTGTTTAAAATAATCTGTTCATTTCTAAGTTACAGAAGGTCGTTGTTTTATCCATTTACATTTATTGTGATTCTGATACATTTGGACTTACTCTACCATCTTAGCTTATGTCTTCTATGAACGAAGTTTTATTCTTGGCCTCCTTTCCTCCTCTTCCCTACATTCTATTAATATTAAATTTTCTTCATTCCCTTTGTTTCCTATTTTGTTGGAAGGACATTCCACATTCTATTTATACACCTTTACCTAAGAGTTTTAACATGAATAGCAGGCTTATTCTGGTTAGTCAACACATATCTTTCTCTGATCAGTACGATGACCTTAAAACCCTTATACTTCAGTCTCTTTTATCTCTTGTGTTATCATTGTCCAATATTTTAGTTCCATTTTCTTCAACTGCCAAAATTAGTCTTCTTTAAATGCCAAAGCTTGTAAAGATAAACATTTTAATTATTTTCCTGCTAACTATAGCTTCTTTTTAAACACTTCATTTATTTCATAATTAACAACATACAAGTTCACTAATCATAAATACACAGCTTTATATTTTACATATGTATGTAACTGCATGATCACAACAGAAGTAAGAATATAGAACTTTTCCAGCACCCCATAAAGTTTCCTGTATGCTCCTTCCAAGTCTATACTCCAAGTGATAACCAACATTCTGAATTATCTCATAATTTTTTTTTCTGTTTTGAACTTCATATAAATGAAAATATACAGTAAATATTTTTTGGTCTGGTTTCTTTCACTCACCATATTATCTGTAAAAGTCATCCTGGTTATTGAACACCACCTACTTTCACTTTTACATGATATTAAACATACTTTTTCCATTTTTTCAGTTTCAAAACTTCTGTTTCCATATATTTAGAGTGTAACTCTTATAAAAATCATTTCTATCAATTTTAATACAGCATTAGAATGTCTTTTAAATGGAGTGTTAAACTATTTAAATTTAAAGTAATTGCTGATTTAGTTACATTTATATCTATCATTTTTATAATATTTGCTTTTTTCCATTTGTTTTCTGATTCTTTATTTCTCTTCCTTGTTTGATTTTTGATTAAATATTTGTATTCCATTTCTTCTCATTTATTAGGCTTTGACTTATGTCATCTTTTACTATTATTTCCACGGATACTATACAGCAGGTTTTTAAAGTATGTTTTGGAACACTGTATGTGTCCCCGAGATGTTTTCAGGGGGTTCATGAGTTCAAAATTATTTTTATAGCAATACTAAGAGAGTATTTGCCTTTTTCACTACAATTTTTAATGAATATAAAGTGTACTATTACAGAGGGCTATGATATATGATATCACAAAATGTTAAATGCAGAAGCAAATATGACTATCCAGCTATCTTCTATTAAACCAGAAATAAAAATATTTGAAAAATGTAAAATGATACAACTCTCTCCTTAATTTTTGTTTGGGTTTTTTTTTGTGTGTGTGATTTTAAAATATTGCTGTTTTATTTATTTTTATTTATTTATTTTTTGTTTGCTTTTATTTCAGCTTATTATGAGGGTACAAAAAGTTCTGGTTAGATACATTGCCCATGTCCCTCCCATTCCCTCGAGGCTGAGCTTCAAGCGTGTCCATTCCCCAGACAGTGCACATCGCAATCTTCATGTAGGTATACACCCATCCCCTCCCCCACCCCCATCCCCCCAAGTCACAACTTCAAGCGTGCCCATTCCCCAGACAGTGCGCATCGCACTCATCATGTAGGTATACACCCATCCCCTCCCCCAACCTCCCACCTCTGTCCAATACACAATTGGTGATATTCCCAAATGTGCACTTAGGTGATGATCAGGGAAACCAATTTTCTGGTGAGTACATGTGGTGCTTATTTTTCCATTCTTGGGATGCTTCACTTAATAGAATGGGTTCCAACTCTATCCAGGAGAACCA
>JAQIFY010003174.1:0-12758 GCA_028533085.1 Varecia variegata | reverse complement strand
GCTTGCAATTGTCAAAAAGAATCCATTTTTCATCACACATAACAATACAGTGTAGAAATGGTTCACCTTAATGTTGTGACAGCAAAGCAAGGCAAGCTTTGAGATGATTTCTCTTTTGCTGCTTGTTTAATTCATGTGATACTCATCTATCCAGCGTTTACCTTGCCCATTTGTTTTAAATGATCCAATATTGTTGTAATAACTGTCAAACTTTGCTGCTAACTCAAAGGTTAGGTAGGTTGAGATGCATTTGCTTCCACTATAGCTTTCAGCTCATTATCCACCTTGGTCTCAGGTTGCCCACATGCCTCCTTTTTAAGATTAAAATCACCAGAATGGAACTTTTCAAACCATCAAAGTACTATGCATTCATTAGCTACACCTTTCCCAAACACTTCATTGGTATTTTGAGCTGTCTGTATTGTATTGGTTCCATGGCAGAACTCATATTCAAAAATAACATGAATTTTTGACTTACCTGTGGTTTCACAAAAATTACTCTAAAAAAATTTGAAAGATAATCACAAGCCAAAATATGCATTTGAAAAGATAAGGATGTACCTCCACAATAAAAAAAAAAACAAACAAGATGTGTCAAAGTGAAATGTCAGACTTATCAACTGTCAAATCAACTTATCAGATGTCAACTGTCAAACTTAGTGCTTAAGGAAATCAGACATTCCATACTTAATAACCTAATATATGGTTGAAATCAAGTAAGTTAAACGTGCTTATTTGCATATCTTCTTTATGAGAGTCTGTAGTCTACATATAATTATGTAATATAAACCTTTAGTCTTTTATTAAGACTGCTACCCACCCAAACACAATCCCACCTTCTGAATCTAATAGACATAAAATTGTGAGACACTTTGCAATCTGATAATTACCTTAAATTTTTTTCTTTGGATTATAATTGGGATAAAATAGTAAAGCAATGTGGTGCTTTTAATATACCATCAAAAAGGGTGCTTGTTGCAATGGAATGATCTCTACTGGGAACAAATAAAAGAAATAAAACAATGGTACTTAGGATCCTGGGGAACAGCTGATATCTAATGTGTGAATTCAAGGTGACATCTTTTCATTTTAAAAAAGGTTTCACAGCTTCTGCCAGAGAAATTTGCAGAGCAGCTAATTCGAGTGTATTGTAAGAAGACGGATGAGAAGAGTTTGTATGCTGCACAACAACATTTTGTTCAGTGGTGCATAAATAAAAACTTCACCAAGCCACAGGTAGGTTGCCTATTATTCACAAACTTTGCACAATTTTTTGTTTTTAAGTGAAAACCAAAAGGAAACGCTTTTACCTGCTGAAATTTAAATTATAAAAAAATTAAATAATAAAAATTATAAAAAAATTAAATTACAAAATTAATTAAATAATAAATAACCATTTGGTTATGGTTTTGAAAATAAAGTCTTTCACTTTCTTTCCTTTTAAAATGTCTGAATCTGTGTCAACCAGTGATTTCTTCCTACACAACTTGGGAGTAGATACTCTGTTTATTATTATTGTCCTACTAATAAAAGATTAAAATGGTGAGCATGTGAATAATGCTTTATGTTAATAATATTCTCACAGTTGTCTCATCCAGTCCTCCCAGTGACCGCAGGAGATGAGTCATAGTGTCCCCATCTTTCAGGGGTTACCAAAGCTGGGTAGTTAATTTGTGTAACATACAATCGATAAGTTTTTTAGCTTCTTATTTCAAACTCAGTGTTTCCAAACCTGGTTACTTTGGTATATTAGCAAACTATTTAAATTCTCTAGAATGAGCATGGAGGGAAGAGGAGCCAAGCCACAGTCACCATCCCTGTAGAGAATGTTGTTCAAACTGTCTCTCATTAACCCACACATAGTAGGTGCCTGGCAGAGAAGGTGGCCAGTCGGTATTTGTTGACGGAGGGGATGAATATAACTGGCAGACAGGTGGGAAACAGCGCTCTACTGCCTAGTCCAGAACTCTCCCTCACGACACCAGAGTTGCTTTTTTTTACCCATGTGTCAGGTGCTGAAGGGAACAGAGTGAAGGGTCAGGCATGAAAGAGTAGCTCAGGAAGTTGGTGTTTTATCAAGTACCAGAAGGCATGATGTGGTAAGTTCAGATTCAGAGTTGTGAAGGCTTGGGAAAAGCCTTGGAGGCGGAGGATCTGCTAGGTCCAGAAGGTGGGCTTGTGTTTGGGTGAGTAGCAGGGAGAGTGAGGGGCATATTTGGCCATAGGAGCAGCAGAAACCAAGGCATGAAACTGAAACAAGTTGAGGGGGCCATGAGGAGACCTGTCTGACCAGAGTAGAAAATTCTTATTATTGAGTGGTGAGGGGTTAAATGGGAAGAGTGGACGAGCTTATGCATAACTGTGCATAATTGGCTAAGAGAGAGATTTTTTCCTATGTACAGTGAGAAGGGAATCTTGAGACTCACCATGCTACTGTAATGATTTACTTGTGGATTTGCTATCTCCAACTAGAGTGAGACCCACGGGCATAAGGAAGTACAGTCGTCCCTTGGTATCCGTGGGGGATCGGTTCCAGGACCCCCCACAGATACAAAAATCCACAGGTACTCAAGTCCCTTATATAAAGTGGTGTAGTATGTGCATATACATATACAGATCCTCCTGTATACTTTAAATCATCTCTAGATTACTTGTAATGCCCAATACAATGAAAATGCTATGTAAAGAGTTGTCATGCTGTATTATTTAGGCAATAATGAAAAAAGTCTGTACATGTTCAGTACAGACACAACTATCCTTTTTATTTTTCATAATATTTTCAATCTGTGGTTGGTTGAATCCACTGATGTGGAACCTAGGGACACAGAGGGCCAACTGTATGTCTGTCTTAGGTACTGGAGGTACCTAAGGAACTAAGGAAACTAAACCAGTGAAAACTCTAGAAGCAGGTAGATTGCAATGTGGAGAGGCTGGAAGCAGAGACAGTTCAGCCATGCGGTGATAATTTAAGTCTAGTACATTCACTCATCGAGTGAGTATTTTTGCCAGGCCCTATGGAGTGGGTACAGAGTCTTAGAGGAGCAAAAATGAGGATTTAACCAGACTTGGCTGGTCCAGAAGGCTTATTTAAAGAATGGCTTATGAGCTGAGACTGAGGGTTGAGTGAGCAGGAGTTGGCTGGGAGAAAGGCTGGCAGCAGGGAGGTGTGAGGCAGAGGCACCACAGGGTGGGTCAGAAGATGAGAGGGAACATGGTGCATTTTGGGAAGGAACCTAGATCGTGAGGGCTCTGGGGCTTTATGCAGAGTCCTGTAAGCCGAGAGCAGCGGGAGCCATTAGAGGGTTTTAAGCAGGAAAGTGACATAGTTAAGTTTATATTTATAAAATTCACTGGAGTTGCAATTAGAATGGGTAGAAATAAGAAAGTTGGGTAGAAATAGAGATGTGTTTGAAGACAAATACTGCTGACTTTGAGATAGACAAGTCTTCAAAGATGACTATCATGGCAATCAAATGGCTGCTTTTAATAGTTCTATTAAGTCAGATCCGGCATAGGTCAGCAGAAGAAATTTAACATGGGGAATGAGATACAAAAGTTTTGGCAGAGCTAAGTGAGCACAGAGGACAGTGAGACAACAGCAGAAAGCTGTTCCCACCTGTAGTCAAGGAGCTGGGGGCACCTGCAGAAGCTAGAACCACTGAAGCCTCTCGGCCAGAGGGCGGAGGGAGAGAAATAACCTGGCTTCTCTACCCTTCTCTCGTCTCCCATTGGCCAAACCCCACTGGAAGCCAATAGGCATGGGAGCTGGGAAATGTAGTTTGTAGGAGCAGCTCCTGTGAAACAGAATAGAGCTGGGGAAGGATGAAGAATGGGTCTGAGAGCAAATAGGTAAATGAGGAGCACGATATCCTAACACCAACATTGTGTTCCTAGTATAATAGAGGCTCTCAAAGACCCTATGCCTTCACATCACCGAAGAGAATCTATCCACAAGTTCAAGAACGATTTAGCATAGTCAGGTGTTAGAGGGCCTCGCTTCTTACACTCTCTGCTTTCAAAGGTCATATTTTCACCTCTCCTTTAGTCTGTCCCTCATTTTGGGTGAAGGAGCTCATTTGGCTGGAGCATATGCTGATGGGGCCAAAGTTATAGCTTTCAATGCAGAGAAAAATTCAAGTTCTGCAGGTACATACTGTCCTTCCCCCTTTTGTTTGCCATCTTATAGACCTGGGCCATTTATTGCAGAAGGGACCAGGCAAGAGAGGAGCTGGGGTTGAGTGCAGCCCACCTTTCTCCTGGGAAAACAGGACAGAGTTTGTGTTCCATGAACGTGTGTGAAGGAGGAGGTCACTGAACTGAGCAGTAGTGTGCTGTTCCCAATCATCTGTGAAAAGAAGATGTCTGGTGGGTTTTTTTTATGAAGGCTCTTAACTGCTTAGGATGGTGGTGTTTCTAATTTGACTGAAGCACAGGGGCATATATAATTTGGAGTTTCCCAAGAGTAATTATACCTAGAAGCAATCTATATGCAAGACAAAGATATGTGTACTGGAGACTTTCAGTCAGAAATAAAATGATGAAAACTGGGTTTTCTCTGTTTCCTGTTTTTCTCTCTATTCTTAATAGGATGGCGATGTTGTAGCGCCACTTATAACGCCTCGAAAGCGGGAGTGGAATGCCTTGCTTTCGGCCCCAAATCCAGCTCGTCCCGGAGAAGCATTCAAAGCCAGAGTCCAGCTTTTTAAGGATGGTGCAGTGTAAATGTGTGCAATCGGTTAAGAAAAGCCCGCCCCTAACACAATTAATTTAGGGACTTCCATCATAGAGTTCCATGAATTAAATGACAACTTGTGATTTTTATATTATATTTTGAATGTATACACATGCTGTAGCTAAGTAATTTTTACTCAAACAAAAAGGTATTAGGCAAATCTTGCTATACATGCTATGAAAACTATTACCTTGCCTATTTTTAATATTAATTAAAGCCTTTCTCCTTTAATAGTCTATTTTCTTACAATAAGAACTCTTTTTATCTACTCTGAACTCTTGGTTTTATGGGTTTTTTTAAAGAGACAGGATCTTGCCGTTTTACCCAGACTGGACTGGACCTCCTGGGCTCAAGCGATCCTCCTGTCTCAGCCTCTGGAGTAGCTGGGACTACAGGTGCCACCACCACACCCAGCTCACTCTGAACTTTTATGACAGATGATTGTTGTTTTTTGGTTTTTTTAATTCAGAAATGAGACAAACTAGAATTAGAAGTTGGGATTGTCATGGACAAACATGGTTAAAAAACAAAACACAAAATCCTAGCCCCCTAAGGAGGTACCCATCCCCCCAAATTTGAAGATCTCCTCAAGTGATCTAAATATTTAACATAAATAAATGAAAAACACTTCTCCTCACCCTTCTAACCCCCTGTAAGCTGCCAGGTTGGAGTAAATAGCAGGAGATGAGGGCCAGGAGTGGGCTCCAATACTTTGGTGAGAGCTCTGATTAAGTTTTGGGGACAGTCTGAGGACTGTGGCCTCTCTCTCTTTTTTTTTAATTTTTAAGAAAAATTTTTATTTATTTATATTTTTAGAGACAAGACCTTACTCTGTTGCCCAGGCTGGAGTGCAGTGTGGTGATCAGAGCTCACTGCAGCCTTGAACTCCTGTGCTCAAGCAATCCTCCCACCTCAGTCTCCCAAGTAGCTGGGAGTACAGGCACACACCACCACACCTGGCTAATTTTTAAATTTTTTGTAGAGATGAGGTCTCACTATGTTACCCAGGCTTGTCTCAAACTCCTAGCCTCAAGCAGTCCTCCTGCCTTGGCCTCCCAAAGTGCTAGGGTTACAATCATAAGCCACCATGCCCGGCCTGGCC
Organism: Varecia variegata; assembly: GCA_028533085.1. Lineage (NCBI taxonomy): Eukaryota > Metazoa > Chordata > Mammalia > Primates > Lemuridae > Varecia > Varecia variegata. The sequence goes on along the minus strand of JAQIFY010003174.1, from coordinate 6,924 downwards.
TCTGGCCTCTGGCCTCCTCTTAAGTGGATCATCAAACCACCTTTTGGGAGATCCCTGCCCCCAGTGGCAGAGGAATCCCTTAAACCAGGCTGTTTTCTGAGTCAGTTGCAGCTTCAGACCTGGGCAGTTTCTTTCCCTCCTTAATACTCACTGCCCTGGTCCCAAGGGCTTTCCCACTGCCCAGCCTGGAGAAGGCCTCTCCTCTGACCTGCTCTCCCAGTCTCCCTGGTGAGCTGGTCAGAATCATCACAGGAACCGTCCTCAGAACTGCTCAGAGCTAAGACTTTGTTTTTGTTGGTTCAGTGCAATTTTACAGCTTTTAGAGCAAAGACCACACTGCCTGTGCTGAGACTAGTGACTACCCAGCAGATTCCAGGTTGCCCTATGTAACTATTTTCCCAGCAGTGGAGTGGGCATCACCGTGGTTGAGCAGTATTCCTGTGCCCAGAGCACCACCACCCCCATTCCGGGTTCTACAGCAGTTCACCAGAAACAAAGTCTGCAGGTAGAGCCAAGGCTGGTGGTAACCAGAGGGTGCTGAAGATGCAGGCCCATGGGGATGGAAGCCATGAGCCCTAATATCTATGCTCTGGTACTCCGTTAACGGCAGCCTCCCTGGCAGACTGGGAGTGAGGTGGCAGCCAGAGCAAGAAGGGGGGACTCCGTCTGGCAGATTACCCAGCAATCTTAGAAGTTTTGTCACTTTCCACTGTATAACCAGGTTCCGTTCCATCCACACTAGGCTAAAGAGTATTTGCAATGTCTGCCGTCCTGTATTATCACCTCCGTCCACCCATCCGTCCATCAGTAGGTAATAAGGATTGACTATAATTCATGGGAGAATAGTTAAAACCCTTCTCTCACTCCCACCACGATGCTGTACGTGTGGGGATGTGTTCACATGTGGGCTCATAACGCACAAGTGAGGTCAACCATGGTACTAGCTCATACTTAGCCTAGGTGCCCCTAAAACAATCAGGGGAGAAAACTGGGTCTCAGACATTGTGTGCCCAGACCTAAGGTCAAGAATGTAACATTCTTCTGCTAAGATTATTTTACCTCTAAATCATTGTGGTTTACTCTGGAATTATATAGTCCTAGTATTGTATCATTGTGCTATCTGATAAATAACTTGACTCTATTGTGTTTGCTTCTCTGTTACATGCAAGGCAGCTACGCTTTGTGTTTCTGCAACTGTTGTAATTATGAGAACCATGTGCCATTTACAAGGTTAAATTTTTCTTAAACATCTTCACTATTTGTATAAAAATGGAAATTTTAACAGCTTAATAGCTGTTAAAACAGCTTAATAGCCTCTGGAGAGTTACTGAACATTGTCACCTTGAGAATGTTAATAGAACTGCAAGTTAAAATGACTGGTTACTTCAGTTGGGTGAGGGAAGCAGCTGCAATAAAGCCTGGTGAATGTCTCCACCTTGAAACCACAGGTGTGCTCCTTAACCGCTTCCTCACACTGTCACCTGCCCAGTTTTGACCCTTCTGTGCAAAGGAAATGTGTTTTGTATAGGAATCCCCCGTCTCTTAGTACCTCAACACTATGTTGGGTCTATGAGAAGGGGAGGGGTATTTAACAGGGTCCATGATATTTAGTTTTCCTCATTCATCAGCTGGCAAGTGACAGCATAGTAAAGAATCTTTTCCTTCTGGCAGCAGGCAGGCAGGCACTAGCATGGGAAGGGACATGGGTTCTTCTTAGTTCTCCGAGTCCCTGTTGTACTAGAAAACATAGACTTTCCTCTCTTTTTAACCTCCCTGAGGTTCCTGCCTGCAAAGGTTTCAACTTCTTTGTCCAAATGTGCACATTATTCATTTCCTGTTCATATCTTCCTCATGAAATAGCAGATTTACAAGCACCTGGGACACTAATGGCAGACAAAAAGCCATCAGTGTTCTTGAATAGGCAACAGGGCAGGAGAAGGAACCATGCTACTAGAGAGTCTTTATTAGTTTCACTGGTTGAGCCCAGGTTTCTGAAGTTTGACAATATTCTTTAAGTTAAAATAATTTCCACGCATACAGATTATAATCCCCTTTTTGTAAGAGAATATATATGTACAATCTCCATGGAAAATTTTTGGGAAGGATATACATGAAAATATTAAGTGTTGGGGGGGTTGAATTTTAGGCAATTATGAAATCTTTTTTATGTCTTCTGGTTTTCTACGATAAACATGTGTAAGTTGTAGAACTTCTACAAAGATCATTTTCATGAGAGACTTTGTGCTGCGTGGGTAAGGCATAAGCATCTTTTACTCCCTCAGAGTCACGTCTGCAAGAAGCAGTGCCTGCCCCATCCCTGTCTTGGGTCCCCAGGAGGATGGCCAGTGGCCACAGCCAACACTAGGGCGCTTTGCCATCTGTGTTTCCAGCAGCATGGCAGCCCTGTGTGAGGAAGGCCTGGACGGCGTCCGCGAGCGGGCTGAGTACCTGTTGCCACAGGAAGCTGCCCGCCACAGGGCATCAGCTCAGAACCCAGGCCTCCAGCTCCTTGATGCAGAACTGCTCCTGCCGGGCCAGCACTTCGTTGTTGAAGGTTGCACAAGGGTAGCTTCCTCCATGATACAAGTCTCCGTCCAACCACAGCCCAAACTGGCCACTGAAGAGAAGAGGAAAATCTTGGTGTGGCTCCCTCCTGCATGTTGAAACCTTTAGGGTCGACCCCTGTTGTTAGCTCTTAGCCACACCATGACAGCAGCCCAGTTTTGCCTGTGTTACATCTCCCCTTAAACCGATTTATCCTGAATTGTTAGAGACTCAGTACATTGGTCCCCATGGCATTTAGAGCATTTTTTTAAAACAGTGATTTTAATAAATACAGTGTGCAACCATTACCACAAGCCCGTTTTAGAACACTTGGAACATTTTTAAGATGGCAGTGCTTAACCAAAGGAGTATGAATTCTGAGAGCCCAGAATTCTTCAGAGAGCCCAGAATTCTTCAGAGAGCATCCATTCTAACCCCCCATTTGACAGAAAACCGAGGCTGGAGCCAGGAAGTGAATTACTGCAAATCGGCAATAGCTGGTGTGTTCTGTGCCAAGCTGCCCCTCAGTGAAGGCTTTTCAGGCAGTTGGGAGAGCAAAGAATTTGCCTGGTACTAATCAAGCAATGCATTCATCTTCGCCCTCAGGGTAAGATTTACTCCCCCTGAATCTGGAGGTCACACCAGGGTGAGAACAACCTTTTCTTTCCTATCCCATTCCACCACCACCACCCCCCCACCCCCCGGCTCACTCACACAGGCTCCTCTAGTGACTTGTGTCCCCTAGGATAACTGGACTGACTGGCCAATTGAGGCATGCCCCTCTCTTGACTCTAGCCTCATCTAACCATGTGGAATGCCATTCCCAAAGTTACATAAATTCAGACTAAGCTCTTGGGTGGGAGCGTCCATGCATCATTCCTCAATATTGGCATTGAGGGGTGGGCTGGAGGGCTGGGCAATGAAGGGAAGGGCCTGAAAGTTAACCACCAGCCTCTGTTTTGTCTGGGGCAGCCGAGCCCAGCAGCTCAGCCGGGAGACACAGACCAGAACACAGACCCCCCCCCCCGCCCCAAGACTTGGGAGGACAGAGACACGCACCTGCCACTGCCCATCATCAGTGAATCCAAGTCTCCTTTCACAAAGAAAGAGTTGCTTCCTGTCCACTTAAAGACCTGGGGCGGTAAGGAAAGGCTCAGGTTACTGGGCGAGTCCGGCTCTTGCAGTTTGACTCCACACCACTGGGTGGCAGTGTCGTGGAGGGAATGGCAGCCAGGCCCCAGCCGTGCTGCAGGAGATGCTCAGGGCTCTTGGGGTGTCTTTCACTAGTCAGTCCCCTTGGAGTTCACCACCTTATGCCCTCCAGTTTGAGTTCCCACAGCCTAGAAGTCACTTTGTTCTAGGAATAGAACGAAAACCTCTGAGGCTTCCTGCTCCCAGAATTGGAGAGGAGAGGAGCAGTCCAGATCAGGAGCTTGGACTGATACTGCCGTTAACTAATTCATCCTTGTCTCTCACTGGAGGCAACCCGGCACTGCCTCACAGCCAGCTCCTCACAAGTCCTGCAGCTCTGGAGCTGTGCCCTGGCTGCCACCATCTCTGCCCCGTCCATCTCCACTCTCGCCTGCCCACTTCAGGCCACGTTCAGCCCTTGCCGGGATCAGAGCCTCCCAAGTGGTCTCCCCGCTTCCCCTGTCTGCTGTCCATACTTATCTCCACACTGCAATCCAACCGATTTGTTCAAAATCCCAATCAGGCTGAGTGCAGTGGCTCACACCTGTAACCCTAGCACTTTGGGAGGCCGAGGCCTGGAGTTCAAGACCAGCCTGGACAACATAGTGAGACCCCATCTCTACAAAAAATAGAAACATTAGCTGGGCGCAGTTGTGTGTGCCTGCAGTCCCAGCTACTTCAGAGATTGAGGTGGGAGGATCACTTGAGCCTGGGAGTTTGAGGTTGTAGTGAGCTATGACGACCCCACTGCACTCTAGCCCAGGTGACAGAGACCCTGTCTCAAAAAAAAAAAATCTAAATCAGATATTGTCATTCCTCTGCCTAAAGCCTTCCAGTGGATTCTCAGTGCAAGGGGGATAAAAGTCAACTCCTTACTATGGCCGAAAGCATGGTCTGCTCTGATGCCTGATTTTTTCTCTGATCTCTTCTCCCCCTTATTGACTGCATGTCAGCTACACTGGTCTTTCTGTCCCTGGAACACCCAAAGCTCACTCCTGCCTCAGGACCTTCACACTTGCTGATCCCTCTGCCCAGAATGCTCTTCCCCCAGATCCCCAAAGGACCCACTTCTCATCTTTCAGCCCAAATGTCATCGCAGAGAAATGTCCTGGACGTCCCTATCTAAAGTAGCCCTTCATCCTAGACCCTGTTTTATTTCCCACAGCATTTACCACTCTCTGAGATGATTCTATTCCTGTGTCGATGTGCCACTGTCTGCCCCACTAACAGGTTAGTACCATGTGGCCTGTCTTGATTCCTGGCTTTATTCCTGGTACATCGTATAGATATCTGATGATGACTAAATTATCCAAGAGTCAAATTGGGCAATAAAAGGATTTTTAAAGGGCCACAAAAGGATAGCATATTATTGCCTTAATTAGTTGCCAGAAATGCTGTGAGCAACCAAAGAGTCTTTAGCAAGAAAACGGACTAATAAAAGTCCTGGGCTCAGGAGGGATGAGATAATATTAACAAGTGACCACAAGAAGACAGAGCATTCCACTCCTCCTCTACTTTCTTCAAGGACGTGACCTTTGGACTTGAAGGAGTAAGACAAAACGTTGCTATGGAAGAAATTAAGACCAAGTTTATGGTGCTGCTTGGAATCGCGATCAAGGAACCACTGGGAATTCACGAAGAATTCAAGAGGTGCCAGAGACCAAAGATAGACAAGAATTAACTGGTTTTTAAAAAGATGGGATTCCATAATAACAGGGTAGAAAGGCAGATAGCAATCCCCTGAAAACATCATTCATTTCATTCAACAGTTTATTTTTCTTTTTTAACATTTATGCACTAGACACTGTTTTTAGGCACTGGGAAGAACGGTGAACACAATAGACAAAGATCTCTGCCTCACGGGAGAGAAGTGATGTGGAAAAGGGCAGTAAGGGTTTCCAGGGGATGGGTGTTGTCATTTTAGATCAGGTCGTCAGGGAAGGCCTCACTGAGATGGTGACGTTAGAAGAGAGATGGAGGTGAGAACTGAGCCATGCAGAGACCCAGTGGAAGAGCATTCTAGGCAGAACAGCATGTGCAAAGGCCCTGAGGCAGGAGCAGGCCTGCATGCTTGAGGACTACTCAGAGGCCAGTGTGGTTGGAGCAAAGTGAGAGAAAACAAAAGTAACAAGAAAAGGACATCAGAAAGAGGCCAGAAGGTGTAGGGACTTGTAGGTCATTGTATGGACTTTGGCTTTTCTCCCAGTGAGAAAGGAAGCCGAGGAGTGACATGCTCTGACTTATGTCTCAAAAGGATCATTCCAGCTACTATGCTGATGGAAGGTGGAAGCAGGGAGACCCTTTAGGACAGCAGTCCCCAACCTTTTTTGTCTCCAGGGACTGGTTTCATGGAAGACAATTTTTCCACAGCCAGGGTCGGGGAGGGGTAAGGCGGAGCTCAGGCGGTGATGCAAGCAATGGGGAGCGGCTGTAAATACAGATGAAGTTTCGCCAGGGGGCTGGGGGGACAGCAGAGCTCTGCAGCCCAGTCCCTAACAGGCCACAGACAAGTACTGGTCCGCAGCCCGGGGGTGGGGACGGCAGCTTTAGGAGGCCATAGCAGGAACATGCACAAGTAATGATGGTGGCTTGAACCAGGATGGCAGCGAAGGACAGAGAAGTGGCAGATTTTGGATATGGATAGAAGACAGGATTCACTGACAGCTCAGGTGTGGGGTTGTGAGAGGAAGAGAAGAGTTAAAGAAGACCCAAGATTTTTGGTCTCAGCAGCAGGAAAGGTGGAGATGCCAGTCACTTTGATGGGGGAGACAGCAGGAGGAGTGGGTTTTGTGGAGGAAAGACGAGAGCTCAGTTTTGGACATGCTAGGCTGGAAATGCCATGTTTGAGATCCAAGTGGAGATTCCAGGTAGTAGCTGGATGTATGTGAGTTTGGAGTCCAGGGAAGGGGCCTTCAGCATATGTGCGGCATGAGAAGCTCTGAGAAGGAACAAGACTACAAATGAGGGTAGTTAGAGAAGAGACAAGAACTAAAACCTGAGCTCTGACATTAAAAGTTTGGGGAGATGAGGAGGAACCAGCAGTAGATTCTGACAAGGAGTTGTCAGTGTGGTGGGAGTAACATTCTAGAACATCAGAATTCTGGTATGGGAATGCAGGAAGGCAAGTGGTGATAACTGGTGTCCAGCATCGATTCAGCATAACTGACCCCTCTCCTGTTTCCTGGGAAG
>JAQIFY010003173.1:0-12761 GCA_028533085.1 Varecia variegata | reverse complement strand
CCCTCTGGTTCGGTGTCCACATATCATAGTGATTTGCGCTTGGAGATTTAGTGCCGAGAAACCGCATCTTCCACCTGAGCCCACGGCTGTGAGTGTTTCACCACCACGACTGGAGGGAGGGACGGAAGGGGGAGAGCTCGGAAGGCCGGAGCAGTGACGTGGCCCGCGGCCCATGCCGAGTGTGCATGTTCCTGTGAGCCCTGGGAGCCAGCGTCCGCACCGGCCTCTGGGCACGGAGGCCACGGTGCGCCAGGCTCCGGCACTTGACCCGCTCCGGCCTGTCGCTGCCCCTTGGTGAGGCCCCCCCAGCTTTTGTCCACTTGACATCTGGGCTCTTCGACAGTGCTGGAAGGATTTGTACTGCAGCCATCGCTCTTAAATGTGGAGCATTTGCCGCTTCTCTGGAGCGGTCAGAGCTGGCCCAGGGCACAGGTGTTGTCACGCTTGCAGAAAAGGTTTTCCCACCAGGTGGACACGAACTTGCGCTGGCATTGAGGTCAGCACGGGCTACGGGGGTCTGCGCCACGAGTCTGCCCGGCTGAGGCTGGTCCACACCTGCGGGGCTGAGCGGCGGGGGGTCACGATTGACCGACGCCCGGGCAGTCTGCACAGCACAGGCGAGGACCTGGGGGCCATGGACGGGGTGGCGGCCCCCGAGGTTGTGGTCAGAACTGCGTCGGGGCCAGTCACCTGTCAGGTCCGAGCTGGACGCGCCCTGTGAACTCTGGAGTGTGGTCCCGGCCCCGGGGCGGTGTCAGTGCCCCCACTGTGTCCTCCCAAGGCGGGAGCCTCTGGGGACGTCCCTGGGGGCCAGTGAGCACCCAGCCCCCGGCCGCCTTCCTGTCCTGGCTGCGCCCGCCTCCCGGCCTCTCCCACCGAGCGGCTCCCTCAGTTTTGTGCCTGCGGCTTCTCCAGCGGGTTGGTTTGGTGCCGGAGCCGCCGTCCTCCCCGTCGCCTCCCCCAGGAGAAGGGGCCGGCGGGCAGCCAGCCCAGGCATCGTGTGTGGAGGGCGCGTGGCTGGGACAGGCCCCCGGCAGGTCTGCGGGTTGTGGCTGGGCCGTGCTCCGTGCCGCCCAGGGCGCTCTGGGCAAGAGGGGCCCGGAGGGACACCAGCACCGAGGCCCTGGCAGGCGCTGGCTGTTTGTTTTTCTGGGGACGCGCCGTCCCCCACACTGAGGCGAGAACAATGACGCTCCTTGTCCGGCAGCACAGCTGCGGGGATTCCACAGGATCCGAGCACAGAAAACAGAAGCAGGTGGGTCCTCGAGACCCTTCCCTTCCCAGCGCGTCCTCGCGGGGCCCAGTGAGCCCTGGGGGCGCGGGCCGGGGGGGGGGGTCCTGCTGCAAGAGACCCCCAGGCCTCTGCTCAGCGCCCACCTGCTCCCGAGCCGCGTGAGGACCGTGGGCCGCTCAGGAGGTGCTGGGAGGCCACACACCCTGGGGCCTGGTGACGGCCGCCTCCCGGCCGCTACTGTGGTTCCTTTAACTTGTACCAGTTCTGTGCATTCTAGAACTTTCTGTAAGTGGAGCCACAGTGTGCTTGTCCTTATCTAAAGCCTGTTTACCCAGCACGTCTGGGGATCCATCTCATTGGGATTAAGTTACTGTGATCCGGGGTCCCTGGTGACGGGTGGGTCCCCAGTAAACCGGCCCCTCAGTGTTCCTCCTCTTGGTGACAAGCCGCAGCTGCACAGCCCTGGAAGACAGCTTGGGGGTCCCAGGGCCCACCGCCCCCACTGCGTCCCCCCGCCCGGAAGGCCCCGAGGACCCCACTGCTGCAGCCGTGTGCCCCCCGCACTGCAGCACCCGTGTCGGGGTCCGGCGTCTGCTGCCCCAGTCAGGCCCTTTCCGACCTGCGGTCAGAGCCCAGGTGTCCTCCAACCACAGGTTCCCAATAGAACCGTCCAGTGACCCGCGGGGGGACGCTGGGGTCGGTTGTCGGCCGCCTCCTCCGCGGCAGGCTGACATCTCGTCTTGTGGGTGACATGGTCCTTAAAGTGAAACTCGGACCCTCAGGGCCCCCCGCTGGGGCACAGCCTTTAGTTCCTACTTCTTTTTTTTTTTTTGAGACAGTCTCACTCTGTTGCCCGGGCTAGAGTGCTGTGGCATCAGCCTAGCTCACAGCAACCTCAAACTCCTGGGCTCAAGAGATCCTCCTGCCTCAGCCTCCCGAGTAGCTGGGACTACAGGCATGTGCCACCATGCCCGGCTAATTTTTTCTATATATATTTTTAGTTGGCCAGATAATTTCTTTCTATTTTTAGTAGAGACGGGGTCTTGCTCTTGCTCAGGCTGGTCTCGAACTCCTGAGCTCAAGCGATCCTCCTGCCTTGGCCTCCCAGAGTGCTAGGATTACAGGCGTGAGCCACTGTGCCTGGCCTGCAGCTCCTACTTTTTAAAATAGGTTATATCTTTTACAACAATTTTAGATTTACAGGAAAATTGCAGAGCCAGTGAATCGAGTTCCGAGTACTCCACACCCAACTCGTCAGCCGACGTCCGCACGGGCTCGCGCTCCCTCGGTCCTCCCCTGGGGCCCTTCCTGACCCAGGATCCCAGTGACACTGGGTCGTCACGTCTCCTCAGGCTCCTGGGGGCTGTGACAGTGTCTCAGGCTCTCCTCGTTTTGGTGACCTAGACGGCTTTGGGGGTGCTGGGATGTGAACCGGGTGCCCGTCCACGGGTGTCATTGGTTCTCTCATAGTTGCTGGGTTGGGGAGGACGACACCAGGTGATGGCCTTCCCCGCATACGGTCCCCGGGCACCGCCGCCCACAGGACGCGTCCCCGCTGGGTGTGCTGTTGGGCTTCTCCACGAGGTGACCCTCCCCCCTCCCACTGTCCTGCGCTCTTTGGGAGGAGCCTGTGCACGGCCATACGTGGGCCTGGCGCTCTGCCTCCGGGGATCTACGTGGGTCGTGAGGATTGTTCTGCAGGGAGGTGTGTTCCGGTCCCCGTGTACCTGTCAATTTGGTGATTGATGTCACTGTGGACTCAGGGATGCTTATTTTCTACTTCCGGGTGTAATTCAGTGCTACTTTGTTAGCTGCTTCTTTAAAAGCTTTTAATTTTAAAATACTTTGTAGTGCAGGGAAGTCTCCGGCAGGGTAGGAGGACCCCAGTGGGATCCTCTGTCCGCGTGTCCTGCCAGCCCTGCCACGTCCCCGTGTGCACACGCAGGCACTGGTCTCAGTGCCAGGCGCCCGTCAGCGTCACGTGGGAGCAGTCGGCTCTGGTCCTGTCTGGTGCCCGGCGGAGGCTGGCCCGTGGGGTCCCTGGTCCCCCAGGATGGTGAGCTGCATGGACAGCCGGGTCCACGACGGGGTCAGCTCTGTGAGTTTCTGTGAGAACTGGGTGTCCTGACCGTGAGCGCAGAGCCGAGACGGACGAACCCGTCGGGTTTCTCAGGCCGCGCCCTCTGCTCCCGCCCCACACGGGACGGCAGAGCACAGGGACGGCAGACAAGGTGCACCCTTGTCCCCTGCAGAGACACTGCTGCCGTTCAGACGGACATGGCAGGGGGGCTTGTCCTGCCTGTGGGTGGCAGGTCGGTCCCACGTCAAGGACGGTTCTGGCTACACTGAGTGGGAGAGGTGAGTTCTCTGCCTCTGCTAACACTTGGCGTCTCGGTTGTCGTTTCAGGGTGGGAGTCCCAGCTGCTGGAAACAGGGTTCCTGGGGGTGTTTCTGTGCCCGCTGTGGACGCTGGCACGGCTGCCCAGGCTCAGCCCCACGTCCCGGGTCGTCCTGTGGGGCTTCCGCTGGCTGGTGTTCAGGATCATGCTTGGCGCGGTGAGTAGAGCTCCAGTTTGTTGGCGCCCGCCCGACCCGTGCCCGACCCGTGCCCGCGGCTCTGCTGGGCCGTGCGGCTTCCAGGAGAGGCGGGATGTGTCCCCCTTGCTGGCCTGCGGCTCCCTGTCATCCCTCGGCCCGGCCAGCGCGTGTCCCCCTGCTTCCCGCAGGGGCCTGTTGAGCGCCTGGAGCTCAACTGGGTCCTCCCGCCGTGTGCACGACCACGTCTGGGAAACAGCCGCAGGGGCCACTTCACCAGGAGCCCCTCGAGGAGCAGCCGCCTGGCCGCTCCCTCCCCCGGCCCCTCCTGTGGGTTCTGGGGTGTCTGAAACACGGCAGAGATGGTTTTTAAAGGACGAAAGGCACGTGCCGTACGTGTGTTGTCTGTGATTCTCCTCCCAGGAGCCCGTCTTTTCTCGTGGGCGCCCACGCGCCTGGTTTTAGGCGTGTCGCCTACAAAAGCCAGGTACGGGCCGGGCGTCGTGCCCCTGTAGTCCCAGCTGCTTGGGAGGCCGAGGCTGGAGGATGGCTGGAGCCCAGCAGTTTGAGGCTGCTGTGAGCTGTGGTGAGGCTGCCGCACTGTAGCCCGGGTGACAGAGCGAGACTCTCAAAAAAACAAAACAAAACAAAATAAAAAAGCCAGGTGCGTGGGGCAGATGTTTCACTGGACTCCAGTGGACTTAACGGCCCGCCTCAGGCCCGGTGCTCCTGCCCCGAGGACGTCGCCGTGGCCCTGGTGGCCAGGGAGAGGCAGGCCACTCCACGTGAGGGACGTAGGCGGGGCACCTGTGGACAGCAGGGCGCCAGGGCACACCTGGCAGCTTGGTCACCTCTGCTGTTCTAGATCCTTGTGGTCTTGACCATGTGGACGTCGAAGGCTGGCCCGATTCCCAGAGCCCACCCTCTACTCCGTGACACCCGCCCTGCTTGGTGACCGTCGTGGTTAGCGCTGCGTAGAGCTCAGTGGCCGGGGCCCCAGGATGGCGCTGGAGCAGCAGGGCGTGGCCACGTTCACTCCAGAGGCCACACACCTGCCTCCCGCCAGGCCAGGGTGCGCGGGGGCTGCGTGGCGGCAGGAGGGGCCGGCAGGGGTGGAGCTCTGGGGCCCCGTGGCAAGGCCCAGCCCAGGCCCAGCGCGAGTGGCCACAGGTAACGGGGAGTGGCCCGCGGGGTGGGGTCCAAGCAGCGACCCTGTGTCCAGCCCCCACGGTGAGGTGTGATGCTGTCTCCACAAGCATTTTTCCAGGTGATGAGAAAGATGAGACGTTTTCACGATTCCTTTTAATAAAACACTGAAAGTCTTTTTCGTCGTTAATCACAGCACAGATATTCTTAGGCTGTGGCTCCTCATCCGTCTGGGATGTAATCTTAGAGTCGTCCCTCAGCAGGCTTTAATAAGCATAAAAACGTATGAAATGTTTCAAAGGACTTTAAGTGGACCACAGCTTCGGTAGATGAGGCAGCATCGAGGTGAAGCCCTGGGCGGAGACGCCCTGCCCCCAGGAGAAGCCCCACCCCAGGAGAAGCCCCACCCCTGTGGAGAAGCCCAGTCCCGTGGAGAAGCCCAGCCCCCGAGGAGAAGCTGTCAGACTGTTTCATGCCAGGCTCGTGGTGCCAAGAGTTGAGCAAACTCCCACGACGCCTGGCAGGAGGCCGTGAGTCATCAGCACACGCAGAGCATCTTTCGTGGCATGTGATTGACGGTTGGTGCCAGCGGATGAGACGCAGTCGAGCGCGCGGAGAGGAGCAATCACGCGGTACGGTCTGGTGTGGGACGTGACGAACCTCCGCAGCGGAAGGCAGAAAGATCGAGTTGGCTGGGAAGGAGGAAGGAATGACAGCAGCGAGGTGGGAGGAAGCCGCGGCAGATGCGGGCAGGTGGGCAGCACCCCCACCCCACGCGTGTGCTCTGGGGTCAGAGCCGGAGCCCGTGGTCGGCTTGGCGGGTTCACGCAGAAACCGGCACCCGCAGTTTTGTGGCTGGCGTGTCTCAGGTGCCCGTCCTGGGGGAGCCCACGGCCGCCAGGCGAGGTGCTGAGCGGAAAGGCAGGGACAGGCCCACGCCCGCGAGACGCCCGGTCTAGGGCGCTGAGCCCTCCTGACCCCAGAGGACCCAGCGCAGGGCCGTGTGGACGCTGGCGCCAGCGGGAGGCTCACACAGCTGCTTCGTGTGGGCAGCTGGCCTGGGTGGCCATCTGCGGGGAGGCCCCATGGCGTGTCTGCCCTGCGGCAGCGCTCTGGGCCGCGGCGCCAGGCGGAGGGCGGGAAGCAGAGGTCAGTGAGGGGCACGGGTGAGGCCCCTCCAGATGCTGCTGGAGCCAGGGGGGTGCGGAGAGCCATCCGTGTGGCAGGGGCTCGAGAAGGACACGCCGTCACTTCTGCTGTGTTCTTGAGAAGATGCCGGCTGCCGTCTGGTCACGAGAAACTTTAGACAAACCCTCGCAGAGAGACGTTTTTCCAAACAACCGACCAGCGTTCTGACGGGTGACAAAGTCCCGGGAGGCAGCAGAGCCGGGGCAGCTGTCCACCTTGAGAGCGTGATGGTCAAACGCTTCCCGGATGGGGTCCTGGCACGGAAAAGGCGTTGGTGGGGGCCGGCGCGGTGGCTCACGCCTGTAATCCTAGCACTCTGGGAGGCCGAGGGGGGCGGATTGTTTGAGCTCAGGAGTTCGAGACCAGCCTGAGCAAGAGCGAGACCCCGTCTCTACTAAAAATAGAAAGAAATGATCTGGCCAATTAAAAATATATATATAGAAAGAGTTAGCCGGGCATGGTGGCGCATGCCTGTAGTCCCAGCTACTCGGGAGGCTGAGGCAGGAGGATCGCTTAAGCCCAGGAGTTTGAGGTTGCTGTGAGCTAGGCTGACGCCACGGCACTCACTCTAGCCCGGGCAACGGAGTGAGACTCTGTCTCAAAAAAAAAAAAAAAAAAAGGCGTTGGCGGGAACCCTGGGGGGGGGGACGCGGATGGGCGTGGTCGTCCTGACGGGTGAGGCGGCGTCTCGCTGTGGCCTCCACTCAGAAGCCGTCACTGTGCCTACACCTGTGGCCGTTTGTGTGTCGTCTTTGGGAAAATGTCTGCTCACACCCTTTGTCCGCTTTTTATCATGACCGTGTTGTTTTGTGCTGTTTAACACGAGTTTCGCAGATGTTAACATTTGGGACGTTGCCCCCGTCAGACACGTGGTTTGCAAACATTTCCTCCCGTTCGTGGGTCACCTTTCACTCAGCCGGTCGTCCCTGTGCTGTGGTTTGTCATGGCCCCGCCGGTCCCTCTGCTCTCGTTGCCTGTCCTCTGGTGCTGTGTCACGGCCAAGGCCGGCGTCAAGGAGCTTTTCCCTGGTTTCTTCTAGAGCTTTGCAGCTTCAGGACTTGTGCTCCATTCAAGTCTTTATTTTGAGTGAGTTTTGTGAGTGGTGTTAGATACGGTGCAGTTTCATTCTTTCACGTGTAAATATCCAGTTTTCCCATTTATCGTGTCTTCATGGAGCTCTTGTCACATCACAGTTGACCGTACATGAGTGAGTTTACTTCTGGGCTCTCCGTTCTGTTCCACTGGTCAATGGCTCTTATTTTTATGCCCGTAGCCTATTGTTCTGAGCACCACAGCTTTGTAGTGTAGTTTGAAATCTGGAAGTGTGAGGCCTCCAGCTTTTTTTGCCTCCAGCTTTTTTTTAGAGATGGGGCCTTGCTATGTTGCCCAGGCAGGTCTTGAACTCCTGACCTCAAGCAATCCTCCCACCTCGGCCTCCAGAGTCACTGGGACTATGAGTGTGAGCCACCACACCTGGCCAATGCCTCCAGCTTTGTTCTTCTTTCTCAAGATCGCGTTGGCTATTCCCGGTCTTTTGTGGTTCCAGACAAATTTTAGGACTACTTTTTCTGTTTCTGTGACAAATGCAAGTGGAGTTTTGACAGGGATTGCGTGGACTCTGCAGATCACTTTGGGTGGTGTAGGCATTAGATGACAGGTGCTGGGGAGGGTGCAGAGCCCTGTGCACAGTTGGCAGGGAGGTAAATTCGCAGCCACTACTGAGAACAGAATGGAGGTTCCTCAAAAAACTGAAGGCGGAACTACCCCGCGACCCGGCAGTCGCGCTGCGGAGCGTTTACCCAAAGGGGAGAAAACCAGTCTGGAAGAGATGTCCACACCCCCGCGTTTGCCGTAGCATGTTCACGGCAGCCAAGGCACAGTGAAAGGGGTAGGGGAGGTGGCGTGTGCCCACGGCGGACGCTGTCCAGCCATAGGAGGACGAGATGCTGTCGTTGGCAGCTACACGGGTGGCGCTGGAAGATGCCATGTGCAGTGGAATCAGCCAGGCGCAGGGACGCGTCTCATGTTCTCACGCGTGTGGGAGCTGAGGCAGGGGGACGGGGAGAGGTGGGGAGCAGAGCAGTGGCTACCAGAGGCCGGGCTGGCGCAGGAGGAGCTGGGGAGAGCGCGGTTGGCGGGAGCACAGTCACAGCCGGGGAGGAGCCGTTCTGTGCCCTGTGGACCGTGGGTGAGCAGAGCTAAAGGTGATCTAGTGTCTGTTTTCAGAAACCTCGGAGAGGGGGTTTCAGGTGTTCCCAACACAAAGAAATGATAAGTGTTTGAGGTTGTGGATGAAACCCCAGACATACTCCCGGAAGGATTTGTTTTCAGAAACTGATAAGCTGACCCTCAGATGTATTTGGAAATGCCAAGGACCTCAACAGCCGAATGATGCTGAGCAGGCACGAGGCTGCACTGCTTGGCTCCGAGACTCACTGAGGAACCACAGTCACGGAGACGGTGCCGTGGGCAGGCGGGCGGATAACCGTGTCGACGGAGTGGGTTAGAGGGTGTAGAAGTCGTCCCACAGCGACATCACGGACAGGGGTTTGGGACAAGTCACCAGGTCAATTCAACCGAGAGAGAGAAGCCTCCTCAGCACTGCCGGAACTCCTGGAGAGCCACGTGGAGCAAGTGCGCCATGACCGCTCCATCTCGCCACACGTGACAGCGAGTTTGAGACTGGCTGCAAACATAAAGCCCTTGAAGATGGCATAGACTGCTTTTGCATTCTTGCGGTAGGCAAAGATCTCTCAAGACACAGAAAACATTAATCATGAAAGAAAAAAGTAGATAATTTGAACTTCATCAAAATTTAAATTTTCTATTCTTCTAAAGACACCATTGAGAAAATAGCAAGGCACAGATTAGGAGAAAAATATTCATAATACCATTATACATGACAAAGAACCTGTATCTGGAATACATAAAGAATTCATAAAGTTCAATAATAAAGACAATTTGATTTTTAAAATAAGGAAAGGATTTTAGCAGACACTTCATAAAAGAAAATATGCAAATGGCTATTAAAAGCATTTGAGAAATTGCTCAGATATATTGGCTATTAGGGAAATTGAGAGTAAATCTACACTGAGATGTTACGTCCTGCCCCAAAAACAGCTAGAATTAAAGACTGACGGAGCGGAACGCCGGCAGGGGCAGCAGTGGGCTCGGGCTGCCGTGACTCTGGGCCACAGACTGGGGAATTTCTCTTCTTGCTGTCAGGGCTTCCAGAGGAGCAGGTTTTTGTCACTCGCGTGTGGGTTGGATCAAGAGTGCCAGGACACGAATCCCGTCGGAGCAGGGCCCCCCGGCCACGTTTGACCCTAACTGCTTCCTTCCAGACGCGGCCATGCTGGGGTCAGGGCGTCAGCGTGATCTGGGGACACGCTCAGCCCACGGCACAGGGTGGAAGCTGGGTGAAGGCCCTGCCCTGCCGGCGGGCGCGGGAGACAGAACCGCCGTGTTGGGACGGCAGCGTGGCAGCTACTCGCGGAGTCCGCCTGCTCCCGCCGGGTGACCCGGGACGTCCACGCCTGCACGTGAGCCGGGAGATGGAAACACGCTCCCAGAGCTTCCACAGGGCCTTCCCGGCAGCTCTGGCCACGGAAGCTGAGTCGCGGGCACAGCCCAAGCCTGGCAGCAGCAGCAGGGACAGAGTGGCACTGGGTTTCGCGTGGGGCGCTTGTCAGCAGCGCGGAGGAGCAGACTACGGTGCGTGACAACCGCGGCGCCCTCAGAGCCCTACTGAGAGAGGAGCCAGGCGCGAAGGAGACTGACTCCTTTCCTGGGCCCAGAACAGGAAAACCAGCGCCTGGGCAGACTCCAGAGCTGCCCGTGGGACTCAGGGTGGGACCGACGGGGCCTGTGGGAAGCTGCGGGCGGCGGAGGTGCCCGTGTCTCGGCGGGGCCAGGGCCACAGGCAGGTGTGTTTACCAGGAGGGCTCCTCGCTCTGTGACCGAAGGGCCACCTGTAAACTATGTTCTGAGCCCTGACGAGAGGCCACCCCCCCCACCCCCGCAGAGGAGGAGCTGCCCCCACCTGCAGGAGCCCCAGGAGGGGGACATGGGCCCGGCCACGTGGCAGACGCCTGTCCCTGTGGGCAGCGCAGAGCTGCGTGTCCCCACCCAGCCAGCGTGGCCTCGGCCCCCTCGGTCGAGCACCAGGGAAAACCACGTGCTTCCCACCCTGGCAAGATGGTCGACTCAGCCAGCCCAGCACCCGAGACAGACAGACAGACGGACAGACGGCCCCAGGACCTGCTGGGGACGCGCCTGCTGCCACCCTGTGCCCTGGGAAATCGTGGAGGAGGGGACACTCCTCAGAGGGTGTTACGTGACCCGTGTAACAGGGCCCCAAACCTGGTGACATTATGAAAAGGAGAGTCAGAGTCCCCTAGTCCTCGTGAGCAAAGGCACAGAAACCAGTGACAAGACTTCGGCAAATCAGACCAGGCTGTAGACGAGGCCGATCTCCGCCGCGCACGGCTGGCTGGACGTGTGAAGACCCGTGTCATTCGCTGCGGTAACAGGAGGAAGAGGAAGAGCCACAGAAGCACGTGATAAAATTCACAGTAAAGACACTCAGCAAATTAGCGTTGGGCCGAACCTTTCAGCCCACAAAAGGCATCGTGAGAAACCAGCGCGAGTCACTCTCACTGCTGGGAGACCGAGAGCCACGCGTGACGGGCACAGCGGGGTCTCTGCGATAAGACACGAAAAAGGAACGGAAGGCAGAAAGATCGCAGAAGAAGAAGCGAAATTATTATTCGCAGACACGATCGTGTGTGTAGAAGATCAGTTGAGATCTAAGAAACAATTGCTAAAGTGAACACTTGAATTTATGGAGGCCGCAGGGGACAGGATCAGTATCAAAAACAAACTATTTCATGTTCTATTTAACACATTAGAAAATAAAATTTTGAAAATCCTGTCTGCATTGCATCAAAAGCCTCATTGGAATCTGGCTGAGGATGTCTAAGATTCGCGCATCAGCAGCTGTAAGACGTGGCGGCGTGAGCTCTGGGAGACCAATGACACAGATGCCACGTGTGTAGATTGGAAGGCTCCACATCAAGACATTTGTGTCACCCACTTCATAGGTGCAGGTCGATCCTAGTCAAACTCCCAGCAGGTAAAAGGGAAATTGACAGGCTGAGTCTCATCTGCACGGAGACACAGGATCTTGGAGCATGACACAGTCGGGGACTTGCGCTGCCGATTTCACGGCTTCACCGAAAGCCGCAGGGCCAGGCGTCCGTCCCCGCCGGAGAAGCAGACCCACGGGAGGTTGGGGTCCGCAGACAGGCCCCACCCGCCAGCCCAAAGGGACGTTCGTTTTTTACAAGAAGTGCTAAAATAACTGGTTATCTGTGTAGAAAAATAAAACGAGCTTCACCTGCTATGTCGTCTATACCAGAAGTTTATTTGAGGGCAGTCGTAGACCTAAACGTAAAAGGAAAACACCAAAGTTCTTACAGGAAAACCTCTGTGGCCAAGTGGTCAAAGCTCTTAGTCAAAACAGTAGGGAAGGAAAGTCTTTTTATTTTTATTTTTGTTTTTACAAATATAAAAGCCAGAATCATGAAGTTTTTCCAGGATAACATAGACTGTTACCTTGGGGTAGCAAAGATTTCTTGGATAGGGCACAAAAGCACTAACCATGAAAAAATATTGATAAATCGTTCTTCATTGGTATTAAAATTTTGCCAGAAAACACCGTTAGGGAAACGAGCAGGCAACCACTGACTGGGGACGTATTCACAGTGCAGGGCGTGATGAGAGGTCAGTGTCCAGAGCTCACGTGGGCTATAGACATGTGGCCCGAAGGCTCACGTGTGCTCTGCACACGGAGGCGTGAGAGCGAGTGGCAAGCGCCGCCTCACGCCCACCACGGGCTGACGCCAGACCTCACCGTCAACACGGGTGCTGTGAGCAGGCTGGCAGCCGCATTCCCGCACACGGGAGTGGACGGTGCCGCCACGCCGCGGGGCTGTCGGGCAGGTCCGTGCAGCGGAACACGCACCTGCCCCTGAGCCGGCGGCGTCACCCGGGGACTTCCCAGAGCAGCGACGCGTGTGCACACACAGGCTCAGACGGGAACGTTCACAGCAGCTTCGTCCATGACAGCCGGACGCTGTAAACAACACGTGTCCTCCAGCCATGGAACGATGGGCTGTGGCACCTGCGTGCGCGGAACAGGACACAGCCGTGGCAAGAACCGGCTCCCACTACAGGCGGCCGCGGCGCGTTTGGGTGGAGCCTGGAGCGGGCGGGGCGGGGGCGGGGCTGGGCCTGACGGGAAAGAGGCCACGAGCGGGGACGTGCTCCGCCGGGGGGTGTCCCCGGTCCTGTTTGGGTGGTGGGTGACCGAACCCAGTGCTCAGGGTGTGGATTGTGGCTCAGCCCGTTGCCTTAGAGCCAGTGTTGCGGGTTTGCTCTTTGCCCACGGCAGCTGTGGGAGATGCGCCCAGTGGGCTCCGCACTCGCGGCCGACAAGTGACTTGGTTATAACCGAGGGACAGGCGGAAGGGGGGCGCAGCGGGCTGGGAGGCAGGACGAGGGGGTGGCAGGTGCCACACAGGGAGACGCTTCCAGGGAGGTGAGTGCCAAGGGGACGAGAGGGGCCCACGCCGGGTGGTGGGGACTGAGGCAGGCC
>JAQIFY010003172.1:0-12762 GCA_028533085.1 Varecia variegata | reverse complement strand
TGGCTAAGCCCGAATCGTCCCGCCGTGCTGGGGGCACACCCAAGGCACAGAGTGGACACCCGACCTGCAGGGTCCCATAAGCCCCTTTCTCTCCTTGTGACCACTCTCCAACGATGCCCTTTACCTAGAAGCTGGAGACTCAGGAACACGTTGCCAGCCAAGACCTCCCACTCGTCACAGCCCGAGGGCACCGTGCAGCACGGAAAGATGGACGCTACATTCCTCACGTCCTGCCTTTAGACTTTTTATGTGCAACTTGTCATACCCTTTTGAAAATGCATTCGTCTCCAACACAGCCCACTAACGCTTTAGCGTAAACAAGCGTTCCTTTTCCTTGTACAGAGTGCATTTTACGACACTAAGCTAAAGTCTCCTAAAGGTCAGACGTGGGGGAAGCATGGCCCCAAAGGCAAACCAGGGACGGTGCCATCCCGGGGAGTGACTGGTCCAGCGGTGACTCTCAGGCCCACCCAGGAGGGAAGAGGGCAGGCGGGAGAGGACGGGCAGGAGCAGCCTCGGAGGATGGGTGAACCCGGTGTGTGCCGGGTGGGGAAACAGGCAGGGGACATGTCCCGGGTGGCTTCTTTGTGTTCAACTGAACTCAGAGCTTTCGTGCAACTGCAGCCTGAACAGATTTGCAAATTAAACGTCGAACCACGAAACTCTTCGATTTAGATAGAGACTCTTACAAACCAATGGAATTTAAATCAACAGTATTAATTCAGCACCATGGATTTGTCCTGCTCTAAAGTCAAAGGTCCTTCACGGCGAGTGGCAGTAAGAGCCACTGGGCGTGTCGCACAGCGTGTCACGCAGGCCCCTGTGGCGTGTGCCCTGGGCTGGTTCTCCCTCACCTGACACGGCGAACCTTTCACATATCCAGTGCACCGTGTGCCACTCGGCCTGTCCTGGGAAAGGACACGTCACCTGCACGTGCCACGTCTTTCTCTGCTCTTCTCTTTAGTCTGTGGCAACTGAGATTGCACTGCTTTGACGAACCGATCAAGCCACGCTCTGACATCACACATAACTTATGACACAATTCACAAGTAACACGTGCATGAGATCTAGCAGTTAAAAGCTAACACATGAGCGATCAGTCTGAAGCTCCCTTTGATCACTGCCATTAACCTCGTCCCACCCAAGTGCCACCTCCTCACAGTAGGAGGCAGGGGGTGCAGGGTTACAGGCATGGATTTTAGAGCCCTAGGTCTGGGGTTGAGTCCTCCTTCTGCTGCTTTGTGCTGTGTGAGCGTGGATAAGTGACTTCATCTCTCTGTGCCTCAATTCCCTCCACTGTGAAATGAAGCTCGGATGGCAGCTGTCCCATAGGATAGTGGCAAGCACCAGAGCCATGTTAATAGACATAAAACATTTAGGACGGTGTCTGGCACCAGGTTAGCACTATATCATATAAACAAGCATTATTCTCCGGGTGATCTGGCTCTTTCTAGATCATTTGCACACATGTACTAACATGGAACTATGTTCAGTATGTTTCATTGTGTTAAAAACATTAAGAGGAAACCGTGCTCTCTGAATCATTCTGCAAGTTGCCTTTGCTCTAAATAATCCATGAGCTTCCGTATTTCCTCCCCCGCACGTCCCTACACATGGGCCAACGGGCTCGTAAGCAGCATTTACAGACACGAGAGTCGGGAGCAAGGGTGGTGCTGGCTCGTCCCACCTCAGATGGTCCCCTCTGGTCCAGCATCTCAGGCCACGATGCTGCAGAAGCCCGGTGTGCTAATTCTGCCTCACTGGAGCCACCAGGCGCCTCTTAACGTCACAAAAAGTCTCCAGCACCACAGGCATGAACTTTCCTAAGCTGAAGTTCATTTTAAATGCTCTGAGGCTCAGAAGAATTTCAGGAAATGTGGCTATCACTCTGTGTGTGTGCAAGTTTGCAAAGAGTCCCATTGCGGTGGCTCTAACCCGTGCATTAGGACATGCGTGGACTGCGTATTGTGGGAACACAGCCACCTACAGTGGAGGCTGCTCTATTTTTTGATATTAAAAATACCCCTAGTTACTGGCAAATAGCCACCCTCTCTGTCACGGTAAGTCCAGGGCTCCTGACGACACCATGCACTCATGTTTGGGGACGGCAGGGGCTGAGGAGGTCGAGGTCCGAGCACACGGGCACGGCTCAGCTGTCCTCCCGAGGAGACGGAGCAGAGAGGACGGCGGCAGGCGTTTAACTCGGCACTTAGCCGTTTCTCATTAACGAGCTCTCGGGTGGAAGTCTTTGCAGCCACTCTGGGCTCCGGAGGCTCTGTCATCCCACCCACGACAACCTCTGTTAGTCAATAATAACAGCTTATTTAAAAATAGCAGCATCAACTTGTTCTCACTGTTATCATCGGTGCCTGGCTTCCAGCCCCAGAAGACGGGAAAGGTGTGCGACCTGCTTTTCCGGAGCTTCTCTCGCTGAACCTGTTTGCAGATCCGGGGAAAAGACAGGCGCGTCTTTAGCAAACACTCACGATGTAATTGCCAGGCAGTTACGGTTCTGCCACAGTAAAATACAGCAGTCGGCGGCACGGTGGTTCATTAGTCAATAAAGCATCGCCACGCGTTTTATTGAATTGCAACCCTATTTTGCCCTGATCCGGACCTTGCGGAGCTTCCACCTCCATATAAATCTGAGTGATTCATTTAGCATTCAGAGTCTGGTAAAAGGAGGATTTGGTCCAATTCCAACGCAACCCTGCTCCATTAGCTATCTCTATTATTATCTGCCTTTGCCCCCCTTGTCAGTGGGGACATTTTGATAAAGGCTCACGTCGGAGATAAATCAGGGAGTGAATGGCAGGATGTGCAGGCAACCGAGTTCCTAGAGGCCACGGGCCCCTTCACGCATAAGCGGTTCTGCTCCCAGAACACCCAGGCAGGGCCCGGCCCGGTGAGGAGACCAGGCGAGCTCTGCCGCTCTGCCCCGGCATCCCGGCATCCGGCCCGCCAACCCTTCCACGACGCCACCGGTAAATTTACAAAACTCTCCCATTTTTCTAACGTCTGACGTGAAATAAATCCGACATGATCTAATTAATGTTAAATCACTGAAAAATGCTTCCTTATTTAAGCTGTTCATTTTGAAACTGACATTTAGCCCTAGCGCTAAAATTTCTACCCCGAAAAGTCAACGGAATAGGAAAAGTAAAAAACAATCACAGGGTATGAGTCAATTTTATTCATATTCACAAATTTTATTCATATCTGTGAGAAGGATCACCAATAATTTGCTAATTTAAAAAAATCATGTTCTGTTTGCAAGCAACATTTGTATATGGTTGGGTCTGGGATAATATAAGCAAGAAGGTAGATTTTAAAAAATTGTAAGGAGTGAAAAATAGAAAAAAGGATTTATGAGATATTAAGAAAATGTGGATACTGATGAAAAACATCTTTTTTTCACTTTTAGGAAATGTTATTTTTAAAGGTTAGGAAATATGAAATTTATTACTGGGAACTGGGGTCCATGACCCTACTACTTTTTAAAAAAAAGTAGAAAATAGGAGGAAAACACTAAAAATTAAGGCCAATCCATAACAAAATAAGAGAGGAAGACTGACAACATTGAGTACGTGCTCTGACCTGCCTGGCCAAGTGCAAGAATATTGAGGGCATCTTTCCACCCGTTCCTAGGCTGGAAACCCAGTTATTTTGAGGACATGGACACAGAACCCCATAATCCCATATAGGGTCCTGTTTGGCTTTTTCATCCCGCTGATTACACGTTTGCTTGCTCAGAGCTCAAGGCCAGCGTCCTGCCCAGGGCTGCGCCCTCTGCGGAAGCAGCGACAGGGTGGCAGAATGTGGGAACCACTGATGCCCTGTTTGTTGCAGACGGCTCTGCTGTTCTGCAGAGAGCTGACACTTCAGCACACGGCACTATTAATAGTAGCACACATGGGCAAAGAACAGAAGAGACTTTTTTTTTTTCCTTACCTAGCAAGTGCCATATGAAAGTCCATTGCAGTAGCAGCTAAGAGCCCTCCTTAGACCAGAACAGCTTTTTCCCCGCAGGAGCAGGCCCCAAAGAGACGTCTGCCAGGGTGGAGCTGTGTGTTTTAAGAGATACAAACAAAGCTGGCATGGCAGGGCAGACGGGAGGCCCTGGGACCCAGTGAGATATGTGGACTTCACCAAATTTCAGGGTGTCAATTTCTAAAACAGGGTGTCCCTGTTGCCCTGTTTTTGGGACTCTGAGATGCAAACCCCACTTTCAGGAACCCAGGCAGGAACATCCCTCCCTCTTCCTCTCTTTTCCTGCCCCATGCAGCCCTGACGCCCATAACTAAAAATCAAGTTCGTGATTTAATTTGGGGGGTGGGCGAGGAAATCTGTTGGCAAATGCTCATTAAACAGTCAGGTCTTTGAAAACGCTATCTTTAGATTTTTTTTAATTGACCTATTATTTTGCTAGCTCTGGCTGCCAGAACTCCCACCGCAAACAAGGAGATGCTTGCTACCTGGACTTTTTTTGATGAATAGTTTTAATTAAAAAATCCTGTACCATAAGTATTTTAATGTTACAAACATACCAAAGGTATGCAGTCATAAATTTAAAAACACATTTAAATTAATCTATAAATATGCTGCCAAATTGACAGGGCATATTTAAGCAGGGGGGAGGCGGTGTAGATAGCTAATGATGACAATTAAGAATCGTGTAAAATAAATGAAAATCAATACTCAGAACAGTTTGGCAAAAAGGAAAGAAGAGAGGAACGAAAACAACATGTAGTTTGTCTGTTAGGGGAACATCAGTAGCTGGTTGTGGGCCTGAAACGCCTGCTATGGTGGAGGAAGGGATGCTGGGAGTGTTCTTTGCTGATTTTCCTGGACCATAAAGATTCCCCGGGAACCTCGCCGGAGTGACAAGACAGACCTACTTGGGCTGGGAGGTCTGGAGGAGGAGGGCTCTGTTTTAATTCCTTATAGGAAATACACACCTTACCAATTATGTATCAGGAAGGAAATCATCAAAGGTAAGCTACGTGCCTACACGGTGACACACAGACACATGTTTTTTTGCATATGATGATCTGTTGTCTGCGTTTTAAGCACCATGACAAGCTGTGTGTGTGCTCCTGCTCCAGGAGGCGGGAGTCTCTGGGGGCCAAGACAGGTAAGTACCTGTGCTACAGGCACTGTGTACCTTCCACTCAAAGGGGCGAAGGACGCCCAGGGGCTTCTCCATGGCTCTCTGCAGAAAGCGCCATCTGCACAGAGACGAGTGCACCGCTCCCACTAATCCGCAGAGTGCTTTGCTCAGCCGAACCGGGAGCTCTGTGCTAACCTTCCCTACTGCATTCGTATTAAAAGACAACTTTGCGCCTTTCAATCATGTATTTCCCTCTAATTAAGGCATATTCACTTTTTTCCCCTAATTAGGTATTCTTTGTTGCATAATGTTTGCTCTAATCTTTCGGAATCTTTCTCAATATCCAGTCATTACAGGCTCCCCTCGAATTCAACCAAAGCATGTTATTTTTTCTGCTAATTATATCCTCATTTACAGATTGGCGCCTCTTCTGATTGGCTCCGTGCACCAGTTGCTATGACTTCATTAGTCGTGTCTCCTGACCCTGTTATTTCTCGTGACAGGACTTGCTCCTCGTGTCCTGTGGCTCCGGATCCCTGGGTCACTTCTCGCCGGGGTTGAAATAGTGTCAAACACACGGAGCTTTAGGGTGCAGGAATCACTGCTGCGATCGCTAATTACTGCACACGGCAATGGTACAAATTACTGCGGCTGGCTGGGCCTTTCTTCCCTTCCCCTTTTTTTTTTTTTTAATAAATGAATGTTTTAAAGGTGTCATTAACAGGTTAGTTTCATTTAAAAACTGTGCCTGATTAAAAAAAAAAAAAAGCTAAATGTGTCTCCCTGCTATGGCTCCCAAAGAAGCCACCCTTCAAATATAAAACTTCAAAACCTTCAGCATTGTGTGGGGCTGCCACCCTGCGAGCAGAGAAGTCCGGCTTCGACTCTGGTATCGCCAATCTCAAAAAAGAAAGAAATTTAAAATCTCATAGGTGGTGCTGAAATAATTTTTTTTTAATCCAAGGTATTCACAAATAAAAAACAAGCAAATTAGAGGAAAACCAAACAGCTATATAAAACTTCAAGATGCTAACACAAATTGTAGTTGTTAAATAGCAAGATGAAGCTCTCT
This sequence comes from Varecia variegata, assembly GCA_028533085.1. Taxonomy (NCBI): domain Eukaryota; kingdom Metazoa; phylum Chordata; class Mammalia; order Primates; family Lemuridae; genus Varecia; species Varecia variegata. Next base: position 6,580 of record JAQIFY010003172.1, on the reverse strand, counting down.
GAGTAACCAAATTAAAAAAAAATGATTTAACTGATTAGACAAGATAGGCATATTAACAGATAATTAAAATAAATGACTTACATCTGAGTACCAATGCTGTCTTTTTAACAACCTAATTGGGGTAACAGGACATGAAAATTTGGGGGTGTCCCCAGCAGAGAGTGTGTTGTAATCCTACGTTCAGATTCTAGGCCATTGGAATAACCCAGTTTCCTGGAATCGGAGACCCAGGAAGAATCAAGCCTGCAGAGTTTAAATGCAAGTTAGTTAATATGAAAAATGCTGTATCTAGTTGTTTGCAAAATTACTTTTGTTGATTAAAAGGCTCTTCAGAACTTCCGGCTGGTGAAAGGGTTTTAAATTGTCTAATGCTGATTGTGATTGCTATGCAGAAAAAAGGCAGTGCAAAGCACACCATTATATCACTGAATCTTTGTTAAGCAGGCCTTGAAAGTGTCTGACAGCATAATTAATCTTGTGATATGAACAAAGAAACCAACTCAATAGTATTGAAGATGCTTATTAAAAATACTAAATACCTTTTTCCACTTAAAAACCTTTTGAAACAGTGTGGGAAGTAGCATTACCTTTTTGTTTTTGCAGCATTTTCAACGAAAATTGATACCAGGGTCTACAGCGCAGTGGCAAAACCGTGAAGTGGACAGCAATAAGAATTAGTTTAAAAAACCGTGATCCCCAACCAGGAACCCCGGCCGGGCTCGCCAACTGGCAGCTGCAGCCTCCGACGACGCTCCTTTGCTGGAGCTTCGGCAGAATGCACAGTTAGTGACGAAAACCTGCAAAATCCGGGGCCTTCCTGGAAATGGTTCTTTTCACTTGGGGATCTCAAGGGAGAGCTGTGCATACAACCATTTCTGATTCCAAAGAGCATCAGAGGCCTGTGACGTTTTCGGATTATTTTGGGTTCTGTTGTGCGAGGGCAGGGTTTGAGGGCCGCTATCTAGGGCTTCCTGGGTCCCCTGGGGAACTGAGCCATATCCGCATCCTGGGAAAATAACTGAGATCCCACGAACCCCAGCACTATTGTCACCTGTGCTGGTAGAGTGTGGGCGTGACAGTGGTCACTTACTGTCCTGCAGGCTGAGACACGGGGGGTTGGGGCAGGGGCCTCGGTGACTGGGTGGCAGAGAGAGAGCTGTTACTGGCTGCAATTTTTGCCTGTGATGATGACTGGAGGGAGCACTGACATGTGGCACATTTGCAGAATTGGTAACTGCTGTGTGACTAGTCACCACACAATGCAACCACCTGAGTGCAGCCTGCAATAGCGTGGGCACTGCCACTGGGTTGGGCTGGGCTGGTTCCTGCCCCTGCAAGTCAGCTGGGCTGGCCAGGCCGGGGTGGCTCAGCTCCACGAGTCTCTTGTCCCCCCGAATCCCAGGCGTATACTTCTCAGGGTGATGGCAGAGGCGTAAGAGAGCCAGTGAGAACCCAGGAGGGCCCTGAAGGCCTAGGCTCAAAACCGGGGACAAACATCAGGGAGTGACCAGGAAATAGTCAACAGAGCAGGAACACTTTGGGAGGGAGTCACAGAAGCACCTGGAAAGGACACATCGATGTATTTGGATGTAGGTGCTCTCCTCCTGCACTCTTCGGATAAGAAAGTTTAGCACCTAGTTACAACTCAAACTATTACGCAAGGTAGAAATGAAAAGCAATTTATTTACTTTGAGATTGAGGAAGAAACATCAGAACGAAGTACGGGTTTTCCAGGATGCTGACGATTGAAAGAGCCCAGTACGCGGAGTGGGGATGCGAGGGGCCACGAGAGGCCTTCTGGGTCCTTGAGTGCAGCCTTTCGACTAAATCCAGATTTTACAGAACAAATCCTTGTATTAAAAGTGGCGCAGCAGAGAAAAACGAAGCTTTTCTTGCCTCCTTTGGTGCTTGACAAAGAACAATCTTGAAATCAGAAGGCGGCAGGTTCCAGCAATGTAAACAGTGTGGAGTCGGCAAATGAAACATAGACCCACAGACAGACAGTGACAGCCTTCTAGGGAGAAAAGCCAAACTTATCAGTGGGTGTTTTGGGGGCAAACGGGTCACTCGATAGAGGAATATAAAACAAGATCTCTACTGGATGTCACAGTCACGTGAACTTCAAATGAATTGAAATACAAAAATGTGAAGTGTGAGTGTGAATGGTAAAAATATACTATTATTAGGAAAAATATATAGTATGTTTGTGACTTAGCGAGCAGGAAGCACTTTCTGTTAATAAATAGATCCTCAACAACACATACGACAGGCCAAAAACAACGACAGATTGGACCTCATGAAAATTAAGGCTTTCGGTTCGGTGAGGGATGCCATGGGGAAGTTAGTGAACCCACGACAGAACGGGAGAAGATTTTGCCGCGTTTTAAACTGAAAAGGGGTTAATGCCTAGCTGGTAACCCTAAAAGAAATATAGCCAAATTAGATATTCAAGCAATTTATAAAAGGGGAAACTCCAAAAGATAATATGTGTAAAAAGAAAGGCTGAAAACCATTAATAATCAGAGAAATGCGAATTAAAACCAAAAGATACCACTTTATCCCTAATGCATTTGCAAAACACTGGACTACCAGAAACTCCCAAGTGTTTGCAGGGATGGAGGGAGCACATCCCTCATCCCTCATCCCTGCTGTGCTGGGGTCCTGTGGGCTGCCAGTGCGTCCACTCTGGAGGGCAACCGTGACCAGTCCATCCAGTTAAGCGCACACGCCGTCCAGGACCCGGTGGGTCCCAGAGTGGGCAGCGCGTGCAGGGAGCTTGCCGGGAGCACGCTCAGAAGCAGCGTTCGGGGGAGTGGAATGTGGCTGAGCTGGAATGTGGTCACCACAAGGCCTCGGCTCTGGAGCTGGGTGGCCCCTCACATCTGTCCAGCTGTCTCGACTCAGCGCAGAGCCACTGGCGGCAGCAGCCGGGCTCCCCTGGTCCTAAGAGAACGTCTGCATGGCCCATCCTTGCAACCACCACGCTCTACGGTGCAGCAATTCTACCCCCGCAGCCATCTCTCCAAGACGTTCTCACCGAGGACACGGCACAGATGCCGATCACGGCATCAGCTGTCTGGGGTGGGAGTTGGGAGTCTGTGTGCCCAGCCCTGGGAAAGTAAGTACAATGTGGAAACTTGTAGGGATTCAAAGCAGTGGTTTATGTGTTCACACAGCAACACAGAACCTCACATTTATATCAATTAAAATACATGCATACCAACAACAATACGTGCTTGTCAAGAACACGTACTCCTGAACAGATATGCACTAAACGTGTTGCAGGGGTTGCCTATGGGGGAAGGGAATGGAGCTAAAAGAGAATAAATAAAGAGAAAAATCAAAATCAGGGGATCTTGCATAGATCAATTGTGACAATAGGCTATAAATTGAGGATCACAATTAACTCGACCCTCTGCACCTGAGTCCCAGAAGAAAAAAAAGAAATCGTAGTAGTGCCAGAAATTTCTAACCATTATTTATTTGGGGCAGCCTCTGGTTATCCCACACACCGTTTATGTTTTCCCATCTAACCTGTGGAAGGCCCTCGTGGAGTTGTGGTCCAGCTGATGCATCTATTTCCAGGGAGGCAGGACCAGAGCTTATTGTCCAGATGTTTGGGACTTACATTTTCATATTTGAATCTAATTTAAGGGTTTGCAAAGGACACGGAGAAAGAGGTTTAAGTTCTTTCTTCACACTTTGGATTTGGTTTGAAGAGAATAAATCCAAGCACAGAGTTTGAAAAGATGCTGCCAGCGGAAAGTAGGCGGGTGGGGGGGAAACCAGGGACTAGGAGAGAGGGGACGGGGGTGGCGCAGGTCTCCGGCGGGGTGGAGGGCATTCCTAAAGGAAGCACAAGTGGAAAGTGAAGTTTTACAATGAGGAGGAGAAACAAAGTTAAAGAGATACTCAAGTATTTTTAAACTGTGAAACTGCCAAAGAGAATTCGAGGCAGAATGTACACAGTCCACATGGGAAAATGTTTTTTATAGAAAAATCCAGTTTCTAGGATATTCTTATCACAGGGCTGGGAAGCAGGGAACAGATTCAGAACAATAGCTTTGTAGAACTCGCAACACCAAGAGGTTCCAGCCCCCATCCGAAAGTCTGCACTCTTGGAAGCATGAAAATACATACACGAAGGTGATTAGTAGGTGGTCTGAGACCTAGTACTGGTGGTCACAGCCACGCCTGGGTGTGGCTTAGACAGGCCCTGCTCCTTAGACAAGTCCTACCGGCTCGTTCATCTGCAGGAGGAAAAGATCCACTTTTTTCCCCTGGAACTTCTAGGACTTGATACAAAACAGTGATTGATGCAAGACAGTGTTGATAAAGTCTCTGCCCCCAGCTGCCAGGGGACGACAGCAGAGCAGCTGAGTCGGACCCCATCAGCAACACCCTGATGGAATTCCCTGCTGAGGAGGAGGAGGAGGAGGAGGAAGAAGAGGAGGAGGAGGAGGAGGAGGAGGAGGAGGAGGAGGAGGAGGAGGAGGAACAACAGAGTCGAGTCTGGGGGATGGCAGGGAGGAGAGAGGAGGAAGCAGAGTAATGGTTCAGTGGAGTGGCTGGTGCCGGTTGACATTCCCTGAGTTGGTTGCAGTGTGAGCATCTCACCAGCCCCGTTGAAGCCTGGGGTTCACCAACACATAAACACGCATCCGTGTTTTCTACGGCACGGGCCCTTACTGCAAGCCAGCTACATCGTCTGCTGCTCAGCTGAAGTGGCAACGATTTATTCCAGTCCAGGAGAGAACGCTGGCCCTGTTGGATTTACTGAGAATTGCCGTATCCGTACGTGGACATGCACCTGGATGATTGAAGGCGGCGGTCTCCAACCTTTTTGGCACCAGGGACTGGTTTCACAGAAGACAATTTTTCCGCGGACCGGGAGGTGGGAGGGATGGCGGGTGATGGGGGCGGCTGTAAATACAGGTGCAGCTTTGCTCCCTCGCCCACAGCTCACCTGCTGTGCAGCCCAGGTGCTAATAGGCCGTGGGCTGGGGCATGGGGATTGCAGATTTAAGGGACCTTCACGGGTAATTTTGATCAGACATAATTTCATTTTTAACTTATATGCATTATTAGGCATATACCACTGCAATGGCCACAGCATGGGACCCGCTCTTTGTGAGGCAAAGCCCACCTGCCCTCATACAGGTCAAAATTCTAGATATTTCTCCACCTCTCCTTGCAAATAGGGGCCTGAGCCTGTGAACTAAACTTTAATGAAGCAATGAAGTGAGGACGTGAGGAGCCCCATTCTGCAGAGGGTGATGGAAGCAAAACCATCCACGTCTTATTTCCTGAAGCACCGACAGCATGGTGACAATGCCGGTGACAGGTGTGCAGGCTTTGTGGCGGTGGCCCTACAGGCCATGATATCTGGGCTCAGAAATGTGACCACGGTGCTCCTCCCAGCTGAGTGGGGCATCATTTTCAGTCACACGATTTCCAAGCCTGGCTCTGTGGTCTTTCTGGATAGAAAGTTTACTCAAAATCCTTTTTGTAATTTTTTTTGTTTGTTTTAAAATTAGTCTGATTTGGTTTCTGATGCTTGGATCTAAGAATCTATGTGGACTTTAGAATTTAACTCTCATGCAAGATGCAAGACTACTTCTTTAGGTGTTTGGTTTCATCCACCAGTGAAGCCACCTGGGTTTGTAGTTTTCATTAGGAGGAGTTGTCTAATGACTTTTTTGTTATTGTTGATCTATAGGGCTATTTAAATTTTCCATTTCTTCTTGTGTCAGATTTGGTAATTGTTTATGTCTTTTATTTCTTCTTTATTTCTTATTTTTAATGTCTTTTATTTCTTCTAAGTTGTTGAAATTATTTATGTTAAATTATTATTTCTTTCTTATCTTTTCAATGTCCACAGGGTCTGTGTGATGCCTTCTCTTTCGTTTCCATTATCATCTCCTCTGTTCTCTTGATCAGTCTGTCCAGAGGTTTATGGATTTTATTTACCCAAACAACTTTTGTTTTGTTAATTTCTTTTTGACAGTTTATATATTTCTCTTTTTATTGATTTCTGCTCATTATTGTTTCTTTCCTTCTATTTATTTAAGCTTGATTTACTTTTATTTTTCTTGCCTCTTAAGGTATGCACATATATCTTTTATTTTAGACCTTTTTTTTCCCCTAAAGTAAGCATTTAAGGCTATACATCTTCCTCTAAAAAATTGTTTAGCTGCATCTGGTGACTATGGGATGTTGGGTTTCCATATTCGTTCACGGCACACTGTTTCGGATTTTCTCTTGTGATTTTTTTTTTTTTTTGAACCATGAGGTATTCAGAAACATTTTTTCCAAATTTTGAGGATTTTTCAGATCTCTTTTCTTATTTGTTTTTATTAATATTATATTAGAACTACATCCTGTGTGATTCCAATCCTTTTAAATGTATTCCCATCTTTTTAATGGCTCAGGATGTTGTCTATCTTGGTGAATGTTTCATGTACAATTGAAAAGAAGAACTATTTTGGTGCTGTTGGGAAAAGTGTACAATAAATGTCAATTAAGTCTCATTGATTGATGGTGTTATTCAGAATTTCTGTACTTTTATAGATTTTACACT
>JAQIFY010003171.1:0-12764 GCA_028533085.1 Varecia variegata | reverse complement strand
CCTTCTCTTTCTTGTTTAGTTATGGACTGTGCTTAAATTAATCTGCGTACAACTGCCCATTTTTTAGGGGAAGAAGGAGGGTCCTCACTTGGCTCTGTGACCTGTTCCCCATGTGCCTGTTTCCCTCCCCAACCCCAGCCTCAGCTCCAAGGATATGGAAAATAAATGCCCACGATGGAGGAGAAAAGTGCCTGAAACTGAGCAGCAGGAGAGGCGAGAGCACGGCGAAAGATCACGCAGGGTGGCAGCGACAGCGGCCACGGTGGACGGGGCAGGGAGTCCCGCTGGCCGAATCTGCCGTTCCCAGCTTGGCAGGGTCACCACTGTAGCCCCAGGACCAGTGCTCACTCCACAGGTATCTGTTGAAATGAGTGAAATAGATGCTCAACAATAGTGACTCTTACTGCTACTCAAGGAATCACATGATCTCACGAGGGAGAAGATGCCTGATGTTCCAGATACATCTGGTGGGTGAGCCAGTGTTCAGGGACTCCTGGCCCAAAGGCCAAGGGTGACCCAAAGGACAATTTTCTCCAATGACTTGACTAGTGGATCCTCCCACATCACTGTCCCTGTGGGCACTTAGAGCCACTGCCAGCCAGGAGTGATGCCAGCCAGCATGCACCTCCCTTCCTCCTGGTAATGGGCTGCCAGGCCACACCGATTCAGTGCCTTCCCCTGACCAAGTTGGACAGCAGAAGGAGGCTCTGGGCTGGACATGATGGCTCACACCTGTAGTCCTAGCACTCTGCGAGGCCAAGGCAGGAGGATCGTTTGAGCTCAGTTCTCAACCAGCCTGAGCAAGAGTGAGACCCCATCTCTGTCTCTACTAAAAATAGAAAAAATTAGCCAGGGATGGTGGTATGCACCTGTAGTCCCAGCTACTCGGGAGGCTGAGGCAGGAGGATCACTTGAGCCCAGGAGTTTGAGCTTGCTGTGAGCTAGGCTGACGCCACGGCACTCTAGCCCGGGCAACAGAGCGAGACCCTGTCTCAAAAAAAAAAGAAAGGAAAAGAAAAGAAGGAGGTTCTGCATCCCTTTTTCCACCCACCCTACTTGCTCAGTGACCAAAATTCACTCCAATAAGTCCAGCCCTGTTTCCATGGCATTCAGAGTCAAGGGTGGGGGAGCTTCCTGGGGAACGAGGGACGGTTTTACAGGCAGACACAGCTGATTTCAGACCCCACTTCTGCTGTGGGCATAGTGAGCGACAGCAATGAGCATCGCTGTGTGCTGCGTTGCATCCATTATTCTATTGACTCCTCACAATAGCTCTGCAGAGTAATCCCCAATGTCAGCTCCACTTTAAACATGAGGAAATTGAGGCTAAAAGACACGGGGCTTGTTGGCGTTGACCGTGACCTACATGCCAGCCTCTTGTTTGCCCCAGAGCCAGTGCTCCTCACCAACGTGCTCGGTGCTGCCAAAGGCCTCTGTGCTACCCCTAGCTTCAGCCTCACTCCACCCACCTCCCCAGCCCTCTGCTGCTCCAGCTGCTGGAGCCCCAGGCCCAGTGCCTCTTGGAACCATAGGCCAACCTTCCTAAACATCAATATCACTCAAAGATTTAGTGGGAGGGTTTTTTTTTTTCAATCCAAGCAAATAAAAATATGTTAAGGAATGGAATAAAAATGAACATGACTTTTTCTCTAAGATAAGTGATCAATCCTCAAAATATTCCATGTAGTGGTGGCAGCTTGTTCCTGCCTATGCCCTCAGAGCATTCAGTAACCCCTGCCCTAAGGGGGCTTTGTGGGAAATGGTGCAGGAGCATTGCCCTTAACACTAACTAGCACCCTAAAGGCCATCCAAGCCCTCGCTGACCTAACCCCTAGAGATCAAGTTGATCATAAGAGGTGTGAGCCATGAGGACATCTGGGGAGGACAGCCCAGGCGGTGGGAGCCACAAGTGGAAAGGCCGGGAGGTGGGATGAGCCTGGAGTTCTCAAGGGCCAGCAGGGAGGCTTGAGGGGCTGGGGCAGAGCAAGGGGGTGCTGGGGAGGTAAAGTCAGAGGAGTCCTGGGGGTCTGTAGATCAGTAAAGAACTCGGGCTTTAATCTGGGGAAGATGGGAGCCATGGAGGGTGTGAGCAGAGGAAGGCAGTGGTGGCTCCTCCTGCTGCTCAGTGGACAGGGAGCAAGAGTGGGGTCAGGGAGCTGGTTGGGTGGCTCCCACAATAATCCAGGCACATGGTGGCTGTGATCAGGGCTGCAGCTTAGACAAATATGTATTTCCTGGGGTTGTAGTAAGGGTCTTAGATAATGAATAATAATTAAATAAAAATTGCACAATGTGCAGCACATAGTAGGCCCCAAGGAGATGATATTAATAGCTGTTGTTATTATCAGTTAATTGAAAGAACTGATAAATCTGAAATCAAATCTTGCAGCTGCCCAGCCTCATTTCTCCGAGTCCACTAGCTCCATCCAGAGTCTTGGAGGGAATTAGAAAGAAAAACAAACAAACCCTCAGGCTGCAAAGTGACACAGTACAGGGGGCAGTCCCCAGGCCAGGTCTTCACAGCAGTGGGGAAAGGCTTAATTAAGGGATAAAAACACCCGCAATTCACAGGTTCAACATGTGCCTGAGTGACACACATCTGGAGTATTTTTAAGAGGAAGGTAATGTTTAAAAATGATTTCCTCTTTTTCAGTTTAAAAATTAAATAAAAAGTCAGATATAATTACATCAGTAGCATGCGGTGTTCACACAGGCTCTAGGTCAAGTGTGCTTTATTTGGAGTGAAACTGACGGCTAGTTTGGATGGGACAATGTGGCTTTGGGCGGGGTCTAAAGAGAAGATGCAGCCACATGGCAAATTAGCCTCCCACTTTTCAAAGATGGGGCCCATGCTTGTCGGGTTTGCTCCTGGTGAGAGTCAGTCAGAAAATTCTCAAACGAGGTGGAGCATCTCCCTGGAGCGTGGGCAGGAGCCATGTGGACACAAGGACAGCCATTGTTCTGGGGCTGGAGCTCCAGTGTGGAGCAGGAACTGATCTGCAGCTGGCTGGGTGAACTTGAGCCCTTGCTCTCCCTCTCTGTACCTCTGTACCTCCCTCTCTGTTTTCCCCATTGTGGAAAACAAGGGGCCGGCTGGTCTCTGATGATTTTTCTGAATCTAAGATTATCACTACAATGAGTGAACCTGGAGCTGAGAAGAAAGAAGGCAGCTGAGCAGGGAGTGGGAAGGAGGCGGGAAGGATAATGCAAAGAACAAACAGGAGCAAACAGGAGAGGAAACACCACCCTCTGTGAGCACCGTGACAGCCTTGCTGACGGGGCAGCAGAGTCTGCCACCTTCACCTCCACCTCTCAATCCTCCCCACAGTCCCAGGAGGTGGGTGTGACTATCCCCTTGCATGAATCTGGCAGCTGAGACTCAGAGAGGGCGCAGGACCTGCCCACGCTCACACTGCGGGTCAGAGAAAGAAAACAGCAGAAGTGGATTTGGCCCCCAGGGGGGGTAGACGGGAGGCCCCCACCAGATCCACCAACGCCAGCTCCAGGGCTCTTTCCCTCACTCTCTGCGTTTCTCACAGCCTGCTTGACCTCTCCTGGATGCGCTGTCACAGCCTCAACGTGTCCTAGTCACCAAGATAGGTGCTAGCACCTTCCAGCCACACGGCTGGATGTGGAGCAATTGGAATCTGAGTTCAGGTCCACTTGACTGTCATGTTCAGGTACTCTCTGTCCCTGGCCTTTGTCCCTCCCGGTAAACTCCTGATGCCAAGTTCTATGTGTTCTCTCTGCGTGAAGTGTTCTCTGTCTCTCTCTTTCTCTCAGTTCCTGCCTTTGATGCACAGGAAGAAAAGCCCAGGCCCTATCTCCAACTCTGGTCTGTGAGCCCCAAGATGGCAGGACCCACACCTGGTTCATCAAAGACCCTCTCCGTGAGACTGGGTCAGCAGAGCGCCTGACCCATGGACTCAGGATGCTTGGGAGGCCCTTCCCCCAGGAAGGCCCACGGGGGATAGGCAACCAGCCAATACCAGGCCTAGCTGGTGTCACCTAGAGTGTCTCCAAGACCAGGCCTGGAAGGAGCCAACAGCAGGACCCAGAGCAGAGAGCCCTGCACCAAACCCCAGGGAGGGACAACACTCAGAGGGAGAACTGAATAGCTGGGCCAGAAGACCTACAGCAGCCCACAGTCCAGGTAAGGTCACAGGGAATGCGAGTAGCTCACAGGCAAGTCTGCGGCCAGGGTGACCCCCTACACTGCTGGTGGGTGTGTAAATTGGAAGGACCACTTTGCAAAACTGTTTAGCAGCATGTCTCGATGCTGAACCTATGTCGAATTCATGACTCAGAAATTCCACTCCTAAATGTCCACCCAGTAGAAGTTCAGCCATATGTTCACCAGAAAGCATGTGCAAGAATTTCATAGCAGCTGTGTACATAACAGCCCTACACTGGAAAGTACTCAGATTTCAGCTAGAGTTAGATGGGTAAATAAATAGCTGCATATTCATACAATACACAGACACCACACATCAATAAGAATCAACAGTGTACAACTTAACACACCCACCTGCACAAATGACACAAACGTAACATTGAAATAAGTAGAAACCAGACAGTGTGAGTGCATTTGTATAAAGTTCTGGAGCAGGCACAGGTGATAGGCAGTGTCAGAAGTCAGCACGCTAATTATGTGTCCTGACTCAGGGACAGTGACAGGCATGGGCGAAGGGGGATTTCTGGAATACTGGTTACATTCCCTTTCTTGGTCTGGGTGCGGGTCCCACAGGTATGTTTAGTTTCAGAAAGTTCTTCTAACCACACACCTAGGATTTGTCTACTGTCTCTGTGTAAGTCTCACATTACATTATGCTATACTCAAAAGTTTGCTTTAAAAAAGTTAATCCCCAGGGCCCTTTTTACTAAAATGCCCAGCATATGCCAAAGGGCAGGGCTGCAATCACACTGACAGACACAACACATTGTGTATGAGCTAATCATTCTTTGTTGAGTGATGACTGAATGAATGAACAGAGTGACAACTGCATGAACCGTTGAATAAATGAGTGAACCAAGGAACAGTGAACCAATGAATGAATGAAGTCATGAAGGAAAGCACAATCAATGCAGAATAAACCAAGGTGTGGAGCAAGGAACAAATTAACACACGATGATTGTGTGAATAAATGAATGAAAGAAGCAATGAATGAACGAGCAAAACTGGTAAAAGAAGCAAATGAATGGACATAAAAGCATAAAAAATAGTAAACAAATGAATAATTGTGCAAACACATAAATGGATAAATGGTTCCATATGTTCTTGCTGGACAGAAGGTGGAAGTAATTTGTAGAGCAGAAAACTCCCAACTCGGAGCAAAGTGTCCCCACTCAGACATCTGGGGCCCAGGTCTTGGCATATTTCTCTCAGAGAAGGTTCCTGAAGTGACTTCGATTTAGATGTAATAAGAATATGATTGAAAAAACATCACAAATTCCACTGAGTATGCTGCTCACTCCTCAGGATTAACTGTGGGTTCTTTGGAAAGAACTAAATAGAATTGACTACACTGTTTTCCCAATTATGTTGCAGATAATTACCTATTATGTAGCAAAACCCCAGGATGATTTTAATAATCACTACTTAAACAACACATTTTCACCATCTCCCTACAAATTAACCTCTAGGAGGTGTAATTAATGTCGGCGTGGGAAGAAGGTTTGCTGTGTGGCCTGGGAATGAGGAGGAGTTGAAGCTGTTGCTGTGCCCGCCCTGGGAGACCCCGAGCCCGGGTGATGCTGCGGACAGAGCTTGGGTACAGGGGCATCCGATAAGTCACTCCCATCTCAGCCTCAGTCACCTCCCTGTTAAACTGGGATGATTTCCCAAATACCCAAACTCACTGGGATATTAGGAGATATCACTCCAGACCTGGAACAAGGTCACGTTAGTCACACACACACACCAACCACATCCCCACGGCATCATCATGGGGTAACAGTGGGGTGTTCTCTTAACATGTGCCCCCTAGACTGAGGAAGGGGCCGAGTCTCACTCCTCACTGCATTCCCAGCCCCCAGCACAGGGCTGGGCATGTAGCAGGTGCTCAGTAAACACTGGTTGAAAGAATGAATTGACCTTAGCATCTACTATGTGTTGCATGAACTGCCTTCATAAACAGAAGATGGTGTGGTAAACCACTTTGGGTGACCACTCACCCAAAGCCCCTTTGTCGGCTTGTGGTTGTCCAGCTCCCACCTCCCTCCTGTGCATAAGTCCTTCCGGTTTATTCCATCGGTGTCCACCTGACTCAGCCCCTCTCCCACTTCCTGGTTGGTGCCTCCAGCATCTGTGAGCCTACAGGGTGCAGAAAAACTGTCACGATTGTGTGTAAAGTAAGTATCGACTGGCTCTGAATGCGGGGCCAGGGGCTCTGCTCTGAGTAAAAGTCCACAAGGAAGTAAGGTGTTTCTGGGTCTCCACACTGACCCTGACACGGGGCCAGCATTGACAAGACGTCAGCATGTGGACTGACCTTGGAGCCCAACCCCTGCCCCACAGGACGACAGGGACCCAGTCCCACAGGGAGTGCCTGGAGAATCCAAGTCCCTGGGCCACAGACTCCATGCATACCTGCTGTCCACCGTGTCTGCACCTGTGACCTGGGACCTTCTACCTGCTTCCAGAGGAGAGGGACAGCTGGAGAAGGACAGTCCCAGCGAGAGGCAGGGCTCCTCCTCTTCAGGTGCTCTGTCCTTCAGATTGTCCTTGATCATCCCAAGTTGCTCTTAGGGGAACAAGTTCTAGCAAGAAAAGAGAAACAGACAGAGGTGGCTCCTGGGACACAAGGTTGGGTTCTTTTACACAATTAGACATGGGCGTTGGAAGTGTCATTTCTGCACTGTTCAAGTAGATTCTTGGATTAAGTGATTGGAGGTTTCTGGCTACTTTAATGGTATCAGAATGTTGGTTTCTCAGATGTCTGTCCTCAGAAGAGCCCCCCGAGGGGGGTCCTTCCTCAATGTCCTGGGATCCCTTTCAGGGACAAAGTCCAGAGAGGGATACAGAGTCGATTAAAGAAGAAAAGCCAACTGGTCCCATAGAAGGGAGGAATGAAGGTGGCATAATGATATCATTTATTATCTGAACTAACTAATAAATGTCATAACTAATATTGATTGAGAGATTTCTATGTTCCAGGTACTGCTCTGTGTATTAATTTATTTAATCTTCATGATAATCCCATGAGGTAAGCACCATTTTTATCCCCATTTTACAGAGGAGAAAACTGAGGCACAGAGGAGCTGAGTTGAATAAAGGAAAGGGAGGTGGGCAGGGTATGTGCACAGACTTGGGAGTTAGACAGGTCAAAGTTCATGTCTATCTCCCATTTAGTCTCTAACTAGCCGTGAGGTCTTGAACAACTGATTCCATGTCTCTAAGCCTCAGTTTCCTCCTCTGTAAAATGGGGAATGTGATACGGCCCCGGAAGGACCTGGGGTGTGGCAGGGGCTGGAAAGATGAGAAGACTTCCCTGATCTGGCGTCAGTGCCGGTGCCCTACCAGCTGGCTCTGGGTGTATTCAGGCCTGGGCCCACCCAGAGGAGGATGCTGGTCCCTTAGCAAGAGATAGACTGGCTGATCCAGCTTCTGGGGGCTGCCCCTGCTCTGTGGGGACAGGGACCTATAATCCCAGTGTCATTTCCAGGGCCCAAGCCCCATCCCAGCAGGGACTGGCAGACACTCCACACCTGTTCTGAAAAATCTTTTTAGCAAAAGAGCTGAGTTCCACAGTCCAGCCCAGAGGTGGGTAAATACCTAAGGAGTGAAATGGCAGGATCGTATGGTAGATGCGTGTTAACGTTTTTAAAAACCACCAGACTGTTTTCCATAGTTGTCGCATTTTATATTCCAGCCAGCGATGTATGAGGAGTCAGTTCTCACCAATACTTGTTATTTTCAGTCTTTTCAATTTCAGCCAGTCTACTGGGTGCATTATGGCATCTCATTGTCGCTTTAATTTGCATTTTCTTGATGACTAACAGTGTTGAACATCTCCTCATGTACTTATTGGCCATTCATATATCTTCTTCTTTGATTACTTTTTAATGAAAAACACATTTGCATCCAAACCGAAATTATATTGTCAACAGTTAATTATCGCTTGTCAAACAAGCGTGTGCCCAGATTGCGGGTTTAATTTTCATGTAGGTTTGCAAACGCCTCGTTTCTCTTATCTGACAAGGTCTCTCTGAGCAAGAGACATTCATTGTTGGAAATGGTGCTTTTTAAAAGGGAGTTTTAAAAATAAATAGGTCTCCCTGGTGTCTGAACCACGGCTCTTTGCAAGTAACGGGAAACCATTCAGTCCAGCTAAAGTAAAGAAAAGCTGCGTGTGGAGGGGGTACTTTACCAGGCTGGAGGGGACGGGGCCTGGTGAGGACAAGTGTCTCATGGGAATTATAGGAGACCCAGGCTCACCAGAGCCTGGAACCAGGGCCTGGAAGCCCCAGTGAGACCCCAGACAGCCACTCGCCCACCCACCCTACCCTGGGGCTCAACTTCTTTCTGTGTGTCTGTTTCACTCCCTCTACACCTTGTTCTCCCTGATTCTCTGCTTCCACCACAATGACTGTCCCTATTCTGTTGAAATTACACATCCTTAGGTCAAGGGGAGCAGAGACTGACCTGACAGGTGGGTCACTTCCCTGTTTGGTCCCTGACATGCCAGTGCCCTGGCAAATCCTTAGCCTAGCAGATCTGTACCATGGCCACATCCTACTACCTGTCACCATGGTGCAGGGTTGTGCACCACGTGTTGCATGTTGTCACACAAGTAAAGCTCTTTACCCTTGGCCAAGGAGCCAGAGAGGGTGGTGTCTGTGCCTGTCAGCTCAGGGCTGTCAGGGGAAGAAGGACAGCAGTGGTGGCTCAGGGCAGGGGACTCCTGCAGACTGAGAGCAGAATGCATTTCTGACTCGTGACTCCTGAGAGGTGAGTGTGGCTGCACCAGCCAGTCAGGTCATCTCCACTCTGTCTCCAACCTCGGCCAAGTGGACATGTGTTGTATGTAACATGAATATATGCATGTGTGTTCCTGTGTGCATGGAGTGTTTGTGTGAGTTGTGTCTGTGTGTGTATGGGGGATGTTTGTGTGTCTATATCTTGTGTCTGTGTATCTGTGTGTGTCTGCATGTGCCTGTGTGTGCACCGCACATAAATGCACACCTGTCCGCACACACAGAGGGTTCTGGGTGGAGTCGCAGGGATTCACTGAAGCCCAGGATCCAGCAGAGCCCCGAATCCAGGCCCCAGGCCCTAATCCAGGGCTCTCTCTGCTGCCCATGCTGCCCCTGTCACCATGACTGAGGGGCCTCTCTGTCCCCACCCTGCCCCCCACCGTCCGCACCTTCCCCCACCCCAGACCACCTTTCTCTCCACCTCCAGCTGTACTTGACATAAAGGCTGCTCCAATTTCTAATCACTTCCTGCAATTTGCAAAATGATTTCTTTGGTTCCTGCAAAATGGGCTCCAGAGTCAGCTCTGCTGTTCCTCCTGGACGATCTTTATGAAAATGATGTGGCCAAAAGTGTTGTCTTGTAGTTAAGCAAAAAGAAGGCAAAAAATAATAAAGCACCACCCAGGAGAGGGAAGATGGCAAGAGGAACAGTGGCCATGGCACCTGAGCGTGACCCTAGGAGGTGCGGTGAGAGTCCTTCCAGCAAATCTCTTCACGCAGGGCTAGTTCCCTTCATTTACTAACAGACCAGCTCACCTCCTCCTGGGACAGGAGTGTTTGTTCTCTGCTTTTCTCCATCCAGCCCCAGGGCCCTCGGCCCCACCACCCCTGCCCAGGAAAACGGGCTGCCGCCAGCAAAATCTCAGAGACGTTTAGTGTAAAACCAGACGTGCTCAGGGCTTTCCATGCCGGCTATGAGCGGAGATGCAGGTCTTGGCCAACAGGAGATGGGGCCAAATTTGCCCAAAGCCCCCGGACACTGGGGGTTCCCATAGTCTTTCTCGGTTCAGGGTACAGGTGTCTTTCCTTGCTTTCTCTCTTATTTTCAGCCTGGCACTTTCAGGTAGCTTACCTTCACAGCTTGCATCCTGATTTGATAGACACCCAGGAATTTGGTGCAACCCTTTGCTCTGCCCCAGGGAGGTGCCTGGTTTCCTCACATGTCCCTAAGATGCCACAGTCTGCAGCCACGTGGAGAAGGAGAGCCCTGGGTGAGACAAGGAGGTGCCACTGGCCCCACCTATGTCCTGCTGCATGACGCAGCCTGATGCCTCCCACCTGCATGAGGGTAACTGGTAACCCGACAACACCTGCATCTTACCAAGCCCCTCACAGACCCTGTTTCTGAAGAGTGACTAGGACAGAGAGAATCACAGCCCCCATGCTACAGGCGATTGGCCCAGCCAATGTCATGGCCAGGGCATGGGCAGTGACGTTCCTGAGCACAGAGCCCAGGCAGTCAGAGCAGCTTGGCCAGCAGAGCCATTGTGGAGACGTTCCTGGTGGCTGCAGTGACTGTGCCAGGTAAGGAGGGCGAGTGACCTGATCACTCACAGCCACCTGCTAACCAGGAGGATCATTCACTCCATAACTATTAGGCACTGGTAGTTCTTACAACATCATACTACTTCACCTAACACCTCCTTATAGGAGGCTATTCTAACAAAAATAGAAATTTAGAGGAAGATTAAAGAATGATAATATGTATTGCAGTGTTATTTATGATAGTGAAAAATGAAACCATCCAAATTATATAAACAGATTAGTTAAATAAATTATCGAACATTGATCATGTGGACAATGACCAAAAATATTTAGGTTATTAAGTATGAAGTGTCCAATTTCCTTAAGTACTAAGTTTGATAGTTGATATCTCTGACATTCACTTTGACATTTCTTGTTTCCTTTTTATTGTGAAGGAACATCCTCATTCTTTCAAACACATGGTTTGACTTGTGAGTATCTTTCAAAAATTTTTAGAGCAATTTTTGTGAAACCATGGATAAGTCAAAAATTCAAGTTATTTTTGAATATGAGCTCTGTCGTGGAAACAATGCAGCACAAACAGCTCGAAATATCAATAAAGTGTTTGGGAGGATGTGGCTAATGAATGCACAGTGCATCGATGGTTTGAGATATTCCATTCTAGTGATTTTAGTCTTGAAAATGAGCCACACGGGTGACCTGAGACCAAGGTGGATAATGATGAGCTGAAAGCTGTAGTGGAAGCGAATCCATCTCAACCTACGTGTGAATTAGCAGCAAGGTTTGACTTTACTATTTCAACAATATTGGACTATTTGAAGCAAATCGGCAAGGTAAAGAACCCATTAATTCATGGGTTCCGCATGAATTAAACGAGCATCAGAAGAGAAATCGTCTTGAAGCTTGCCTTTCATTGCTGTCACAACGTAAAGGCAAACCATTTCTATACTGTATTGTTACATGTGATGAAAAACGGATTCTTTTTGACAATCGTAAGATTTCAGCACAATGGTTGGATACAGATGAAGTGCCAAAACACAGCCCAAAACTGAATATTCATCAAAAAAAGCTACTGGTGTCTGGTGGTCCAGCACTGGTATTATCTACTACAGCTTCATGAAATCCATTTCAGAGGACATCTACTGCAACCGGTTGGACGAATGATGAGGATACTTGTGATTAAGCCTCCAAGATTGGTCAATAGAGACAGACCAATCCTCTTGCAAGACGACATGTCGCAAAAAACAACGCTGCTCAAACTGCAGAAGGTGGACTTGGAAACTCTGTCATCCACCATATTCACCAGACCTTGCACCAACTGACCACCACTACGTCCAGGCTTTGGACCATTTCTTGCAAGGAAAAATAGTCAATTCTCAACAAGCTGTGGAAAACACCTTTCAGGATTTCATCGCCACTAGCTCTCCAGGCTTGTTCACTGCTGGCTTAAACAAGCTACCGTTAAGACGGCAAAACTGTGTCCATAGTTCAGACGCACACTTTGATTAATTGTACTGCTTCTTGTTTGAGGTATAATGAACTAAACTTTTGATTTGAAATTGGACGTTTAATATTTCATGACCTAATATAATGAGATGGGATGCTGGTCGGACGGGAGTGACAGGTAAGAAAGCCCCAAACCTGGAACCGCACATGCGGAGGACACAGCTGGGTCCACCAATGTCGGTTTCTCCTTCTGGGCCCACAGAGGAACGGCCCCTCCCTCATGTCAGGCAGCCGTGAGACTTGCGTTGCCAGTGAAGCGTGAACAGAGGTGGCGAGTGTCCCCTCCAGGTGGGAGCACTTAGAGTCAGAGCTCGATTCCTCCGTCCGCCCTTCCCTGTCACGGTGACTGCAGGAGTGCGTGTTGAGATGTTGACATCCCAATGGTAGAGCCTCCATCGGTGACAATCCCTGGGTGTCTGTGAAGAGCCACACCCTCCCTGTTGGCCGCAGGGACAGGTAGCAAGAGCGAGAAGTAACCTTTGTCGTTAGGGGGTTGCTTGTTGTTGCATCGTATCCTAACCTATCCCGACAGTCACACCAGTGTGAAGGCAATTATGAAAATATACTCTTGCATATGAATAAAAACTGGAATAAAGAAAGATATTAATAAATGAAAACTCCTATCTTTGGGACAAGCTATCAGATGAAATCTTTTACGTGTCTGCACTTGCCAAATGCTTCGCCGCAAGGACGCATCGCTGTGTGAAGGGGGAGAGATGAGTGTTATGAGCAAGAACACCTGGGCCCCGGCCAAGGCCGTCCTTGTCCCAGGCTGCGTTTTTCTCTCCTTCATCTCA
>JAQIFY010003170.1:0-12764 GCA_028533085.1 Varecia variegata | reverse complement strand
TACCTACATGATGAGTGCGATGTGCACTGTTGGGGGAATGGACACCCTTGAGGCTCAGTCTCGGGGGGTTGGGAGGGGCATGGGCAATATACTTAACCAGAACGGTTGTACCCCCATAATAAGCTATAATAAACAAAACAAACAAAAAAATTAGAACCCCCTTCTCTCATTAATGCATGAAGCCCTTAGTTTTAGTTTTAGTTTTAGTTTAATGACTACTTACTTTTACATGTCTATGTAATAATATTCTAATATAAAGTATGTGAGTTCCAGTTAGAAGAATAATTCATTCAGGCATAAACCAAAGGTTATATTTATCATTGGATAAATTCAAGAATTGCATTTAGATCTTTGAATAGGCCTATAGAGAGATACATGACCTCTGGTTTATTCTAAAATCATCCATTTCTTGGGCCCCTCAGAATCTCTTAGGCTCCTAAAAACTTCAAGTATGACATTGGGCAGGATTGTGGGAAACTGCCCATGAAGTTAGAGTGAGAGAACTACATGTTAGTCATGTAATTTCTGATTAATAGGTTTTTTCTTTAGAAAACAATCCCATGTACTTGTTAAGGGACATATTTTCTGCTCAGTGTTTCTTTCTCAATATATTTCTAAGTGTGACAGAAAGGCCTCAAAATGTTGTCTAAATTCAGAAAAATCTTGGTAAAAGAAAAACTAAAATTTTTCAAATAACTTCTAGAAGCAATTTCAAACAATCATTAATAAGTAATATTAAATTCCTCTCATTGATGCAACACCACAAATGCAAGCCTATATGACAATATTTTAACAAAATTGGAAGAAAAATTATATCTTTTTAGTATATTAAATCAGTTAATTTATAATATCCCCGATTTTTATAAAAATTAATAGTATATGCTAAAGCATGCGGTCATATAAACACTAACACTACATTTGTAAACATATTAGACATTATATATTTAAAAAATAAATATACACTAAGATAGTTATGTGGATATAAAACATGAATAAGCAACATAGAGACATATAGAAAAATATTTAATGATCTTACTTAGGAAATGTATAAAGCAGAAATATTATATAAATATTTAATTAATTAAAATATAATAAATATATCTCTATAATTTCAACTCAGTGTTACAAAGACTCTCTAGTATATACAAAATAAATTAATATCATTTTATTATAATTGTCCATCAAATCCTTTTTTCTATTTTTAATTGATACATAATAATCGTACAAATTTATGGAGCATAATGTGATGTCTCAATATATGTATAAAATTGTGTAATGATCAAATCAGGATAATCAAGATATCAATGACCGCAAATATTTATTATTTCTTTGTGGTGGGAACATTCAAAATTCTCTGTTCCAGCTATTTTGAGATATACAACACCTTATCGCTTACTATAATCTAACCTCCTATGCAATGAGACACCAGCACTTATTTTCTTCTGATTGTAACTTTATGTCTGTTGCCCATCTTCTCCTAATCCTACCCTCTCCTTTCCCCTCCCCAGTCTCTGGTAACCACTGTTCCAGTCATTACTTCTATGAGATCAACTTCTTTAGATTCTGCATAAAAATAAGAACATTTCATATTTGTCTTTCTGTGTCTGGCCTATTTCACTTCATATAGTGTCCTCCAGGTTCGTCCATGTTGTTACAAATGATAGAATTTTATTCTTTTTATAACGGAACAGTATTTCACTGTTTATATATACTACATTTTCCTTATCCACACATCCATTATTGAACACTTAGGTTGATCCCATATCTTGGATATTGTTAATAGAGCTGCAGCAAACATGGGAGTGCAGATCTGTCTTCAATATCCCGATTTCATTTACTTTGAATATATACACAGTAGTGAGATTGCTGTATTACATAGTTCTATTTTTAATTTTGGCAGAAAACTCTATGCTGTTTTCCATAATAGATGTACTAATATATACTCCCACCAATAGTGTGTAAGGATTCCTTTTTCTCCACATCATTGTCAACATTTATCTTTTGTCATTTTTATAACAGCCATTCCACCTGGAGTGAGGTGATATCCTATTGAGGTTTTGATTTGCATTTTCCTAACAATTAGTCATGTTGAGCACTTTTTCATATACTTGTTTCCCATTTGTATATTTTCTTTTGAGAAATATCTATTAAGATCCTTTGTCCATTTTTTAATCAATTTATTTTTGGTTTTTTTGCTATTGAATTGTTTGGGTTTCTTATATATTTTGGATATTAACCTTTTGTCACATGTATAGTTTGCAAATATTTTCTCCCATTTGGTAGGTTGTCTCTTCATTCTATTGATTGTTTCCTTTGCTATGCAGAAGCTTCAGAGTTTAATGCAATCCCATTAATCTATTTTTGCTTTTGTTGTTTGTGGTTTTGAGGTCTCATTCAAAAAATTGTTGCCCTGTCCTATGTCATGGAGAATTTCCTGTCTGTTTTCTTATAACATTTTTATAGCTTCAGGTCTTACACTTACATCTTTAATTCATTTTGAGTTGATTTTTGTATATGGTGAAAGATAGGGGTCCAGTTTCATTCTTCTGCATGTGGATATCCAATTTTCCTAGCACCATTAATGAAGCGACTGTCCTTTCCCAAAGGTGTGTTCTCAGAGCCTTTATCAAAAATCAATTAGCTATATATTCCAAACAATGTCCAATATATACAGAATAAATTAATATCATTTTATTATAATTGTCCATTAAAGTCTTAAAAACAGCTATCCTCAGCAATTTTTAAATTTTCCCTTTTAAACATTTTACAATTTTTAAAAACTCATTCTCATAGTTTAGTGTTGCCAGATCACTCTCTATTCTGGATACTTTCTATGGATGTCCTATTCCAAAATACCAAATTTTTAAATGAATAGTAATGGGCTTCGATCCAGGTACTGACACATTTCTTAACTGCATAAAGGAAGAAAAACTTGTCATTACTTTAAATTGTTGTGACTTTGTTTTAAAAGCACTGCTATTTTAGAGTAAAGTAGATTAGCCAAAATATAATACATATTACCAACATTTATTAAGTGCTAACTATCTTAGACAGTGTTGAGTGTATGTTATTTCAGTCATTTCCTTCTCAAAACAATGTGAAATAATTTTCTTCATTTAAGAGAAAAGAAAACTAAACTTAGAGTAGTCAAGAAAGCTGCCCAGACAAGCACAGTTGTATGGCCGAGTTGAGATTTAAATCTGGCTGCTGTTTTTTTTCTCCAAGCTCATGATTTGTATGCTCATGCATGTTGTATTTTTCTACTTCATTTTTAAATGTCAAGTGTTTGAGGTCATTCAATAATTAGGGCAAACCCATAGCAATCCCTCCTTTTAAGTTTTGCTTTTGTTTGTTTGGTTGTTTTGCTTTTTGTTTCCCATAGTTTCATCATCCTGGTGTCTGCTCTAATCAATCTACTTTGGTATTTTGGCAATATATTTCTAACTACTTCTTATTATTCCAGTTTATGTTTGCTGCTGCCAGATTAATTTACCTATCTGATTTTTTTGCTAATTAAACTTCTTATGCTATAATTTCCTATAACATTCCTTGATAACTTACATACTGTTTTAGAATGTTTCTAAATTCTTTGTAAACTATTCTTCCTCTCTCAACTAAATGTATGCTTCATTATTTTCCAATAGGAGTTTATCACTGTTATCCAAACTGATTTCTACCTTGACCTGTCCACATTCACTGAGTACATTTTACCTCGCAATTTTGTTTAAGGTTTTAAAGTAGATTTTAGGTACTTACTGAGTGCCAAATATCTTTTTATACAATTTGCATGCATAATATCATTTAGTGTTCACAACACTTCTAGGTAACAAAGGAGAATATATTTGCATGCTACACATTCAATAAAGGGCTGATAACTAGAATCTGTATAGAACCTAGGAAAATCAACAAGAAAAAATCAAACAACCCCATTAAAAAGTGGGCAAAGGACATGACCAGAAACTTTTCAAAAGACAGACAGACTAATGGCCAACAAACATATAAAAAAATGATCAACATCTCTAATCATCAGGTAAATGCAAATCAAAACCACAATGAGATATCACTTAACTTCAGTGAGAATGGCTTTTATCAAAAAGTCCCAAAACAATAAACGTTGGCATGGATGCAGAGAGATAGGAACACCTGTACACTGCTTGTGGGACTGCAAGCTAGTACAACCTCTGTGGAAAGTAATATGGAGATACCTCAAAGAGCTAAAAGGAGAACTACCATTTGATTCAGCAATCCTATCACTGGGCATCTTACCCATAAGAACAAAAGAGATTCTATAAAAAAGTCATCTGCACTGGAATGTTTATAACAGCACAATTCACAATTGCAAAGATGTGGAAACAACCCAAGTGCCCATCAATGCATGAGTGAAATAATAAAATGTGATATATGTATACCATGGAGTTCTACTCAGCCACAAGAAACGATGGTGATCTAGCACGTCTTGTGTTATCCTGGATAGAGCTGGAGTCCATTCTACTAAGTGAAGTATTACAAGAATGGAAAAACAAGCACCACATGCACTCACCATCAAATTTATATTAACTGATCAACACTTATATGCATATATAGTAGTAACATTCATCAGATGTCAGGCAGGTGGGAGGGAGCAAGAGGGGATGGGTATATTCACACATAATGGGTGCAGTGTGCACCGTCTGGGGCATGGACATGCTTGAAGCTCTGACTCGGGTGGGGCAAAGGCAATATATGTAGCCTAAAAATTTGTACCCCCATCATATGCTGAAATGAAAAAAAAAAGAAAGAAAAAGAAAATCCTATTGTGCCACGTGACTTGGAAAAGTTATTTATCTTCCCTGTCCCTCAGTATCCTCATGTGTAAAATATGGATAATCATAGTATACTCTTCATAGGTTTGCTAAAAAGATTAACCAAGCAGTAATGATTTCTAATAGGCTTAGAACAGTTTCTGACACAGTATAACTATTTGTTAAGTAAATTAAGGATGTACTGAGCATCAAGCTCTGTTGGTACCAGGGCTTCTACAGGGAATGAAGTCAGTAGTGTCCTGATTTTCACGGAACTTTTAATCTGCCACTTAAGTGTTACTGGGTTGTGTCATTATCTATTTGTTTTATGAGTTTGAGACTTGTCTTTTTACCAATGTTGTAAGCTTTAAGAAATAGTAAAGAGGTCTAGATTTTCTCCCACCAGTGCTTAGCACAATGTGAGGAATATGATAGGAATTCAGACCTTTGGCTGTTTGTGCTGGTGCCAAAGTAAACAAATGAAGGTTTAGAATCAGGGTCTAATAGAGGTTATTGAGGCTACTACCCATTTTATTATAAAACTGCCTTCCCGAGGATCTTCTTGCATATTTCTATGAACTGCGTTGTTGCAGAGATATGTCTTCTATGTCCAAGAGGCTATAACTTCCTCACTAAGAGCAAACGTTTGCCTTCAGGTAATTATTGCATTTTCCCAGTAGGACCACATGACTCTTCCATGAGCCATGCCTTCAAATACTGGGCTGGTTTTAGTCATTCATTCTGTGCTCTCTTTTAGGTGAAATAATCCTCATCCCTTAACCTTTACTCACAGCATAGTTCCCACCTTCCCAGTCATTCTCACCAACACTCCACAGGGTATATTCCAGTCAGTTCCTGAAATAGTCCTACTCCTGAAGAACACAGAGTGCACTATTTCCAATGCCCTTTTCCAAAGGTAAATATTGACACCAAGGTAACATAAATAGCAATAATTTATCTCTCTGAATTAATCAATAAATCATTTTAAGCAAATTAACATTTTCCTGGCAAACACTGAAAAACATAGCATATAGTCATTCATTATGCCACCAGTTTCTCTTAAATGCCTCAGGTCTAAGATGCTTCATTACCCAATTATCTGACCTATTGGAGGAAGAAAAAAACATGTAAGATCTACTTGAACCCACTGGTTATATAGAAACATCAGGTTCCTTGCTTATAGATTGAATATATTACCTAATAGAATTTCTCTTGGAATTTAATAATAATTATTGAGCTTCATTGTACTCTTAAATAAAGCCAGCTCATTTAACTTGTGAAATGAGATATATTGATCTTTGTCATTAGAATTTAAAGGGGCAATCTTTCTACGCTTCGTAGGTGCTATTTGTCTTTTATGAAATAAAACAAAGAATTATAAGTGAAATACAAGGGAAAAGAATTATACCACACAAATAAAAATGACATAAGTTTTTGAAGTAAGATTCATATAGTCATTTGGATCATACTTATTTCATTATTCTTTCAACATTATTTCTTTTTTTCCCCACACTTCCCACTTCACAAAATGAAAACATTATTCTTTTAAAGGAAGCCATTGTAAATGTTGTAAATGTTGTAAATGCAACTAATTATAGATTGTATTCTTCTAAAATCTGTGTTCTTATAAAATATGTGTGTATTTTAAGCATACAAATGTTGTTAAATATATGTTCATTGCCTTCAGCAATAAAGACAATCTTTTGGACACAGAGAACAGAAATAACTGGCAATTTCAAGGAGGTTTGGAGTGGATCTCAACATTTTAAATTTAGACACAAGTCTGGTTTTTTTCAATGCAGATTGACAATACTAATACCAATTCATTATCACATGTATAAGCTGCCTAGAGTTAAAACTGTTTAAAAATGACCAGAAGAAAAATGAAAGAGAGTCTTAACTATCACTGGTGTAGGTAATTCTTGGAAGCTGGTGGTAATTTTCTTAAGGAAAAGTTAATGAAGGAATCCAAAGACAAACTTTTGTATGATAAATAAGGAAAGTCTTCTGTTCCATTAAGAGACAATCCAAGACTTAAACTCTTTGCTCATGTAAGAAGATTTAGATATATGAAGAAACATTTTCTTGTGACTGGAGAATTTAGTTAGATAAATATTTTTAACAAAAGACCCTCCTCCACATTGCAATGAGTAAACTCCTTTAAAAATGTTTAAGAAATAATCAGGATCACAGTGGAATTAGTGAACCATCACACTTGAATATATCTAATAAATAATGAAAATAGTTCAAGAGTTGACTAAAATGAATCCCAAATTACTGCATAGGTATACTGTATCCAATAATGAAATCAAATATTTAATTTGATATTAAAATAGTATATTATTTGAGATTTCAAAAAGTTGTCAACAGAGTTTGAAGCAAAGAAACATGGAAGTCTCTGAACAATGGTTAGTATTGTAGACAGAAATGTATCACCAAAAAAATAAAGGAAAAGACCATTAAGAAAATGAAATTGGAAGAGGCAAATAAGTGTTTAAAAGGATCTTGTTTTGTGATAATTCTGACTGGAGATAGTTTAAAGATCCATCTGGCATTCCAGGAGACACATTGTTAAAATAGAATTTTAATAAGTAACATTCTGTGATTTAAATAAGCATTGCTGTTACATATATGAACAGTTAAAGATAACTTTAGTATTTTTGTAAAAATGAATAAAATATTATTTATTTGAATTTTTTATGCCATATGACAGGAAATAAAGTAGTTGGTCCAGCAACTTACTATATGCCACCTGAATTCCATGTATGTACTATTAAAATACAATTCAAGTTTAACTAGGAATACCCTTAGGATTTTATTTTCTGAACTACAAGAAACATTTCACACATTCTTTAAGGATTAGGGCCCTTGTCTCCTGTTTGTTTTCTAATCCCATGGAGGTGCCATGAATCTACAGCTGCTCAAAGGCTCTGGTATGTGATTAAGGGCAGAAGAGCTGCTGGAGGATTAGAGTCATGTGTAGGGCACCTGTACCTATGGACAGAATTAATGCCCTCTTGCTGTAAAATTTTTCACCCAAAGTATTGATCATAATTTTTTTCTCCAAAAGCCATAGCACATAAGTGATAAAAGAAAAAGATAAATTTAAGTTCATCAAAATTATGAACTTTATGTTACAACAAACACCATTAAGAAAGTGAAAGACGGTAAATACAATAGGAGACAATATTTGCAAATCTATAGCTGCTATAGAACTTGCATCAAGAAAGTATAAAGAATGGTTAAAACACAAATAAATAAGATGGACAAAGGATCTGAGTACACATTTATCTAATGAAGATATGCAGTGGCCAATAAGCTCATGAAAAGATGTGTAACATCCATAGGGAATTGCAAATCAAAACCAAAATGAGATGTCACTTCACATCCAGTAGATCAACAATGATCAGAAAGTCAGATAATATCAATAGTTAACAGGAATGGGGAGAAATTGGAATCCTAATTCAATGCTGGTGGGAATGTAAAATAATGCAGCCACTTTGGAAAAGAGTTTGGCAGTTCCTCAAAAGGCTAAATATAGAGCTCCTATGTGATGTAGCAATTCTACTCATAGGGATATATTCAAAAGAAATGAAAACATATGTTTACACAAAAAACTTGTACATAAATGTTTATAGCAGCATTATTCATAATAGTCAAAAGGTGGAAACAACCAAATGTCCATCAACTGATGAATGGATAAATAAAATGTCATATATCCATGCCATATTTTGGGGACCAATAAAAAGGGATGAAAGACTAACACATGCTACAACATGGATGAACCTTTCCCAGGTGATCCATTGCACCCAAGAAAAAGATGAACTCTAAATCAGGCTCCATGCACAGAGCCTAGTGTACAGAATTCACTAATGGATGCAGACACCTGAGTTCACATCCAAGTGCTGCCCCTTACTTGCTCTGTGTAAAAAGGCAACTACCTAACCTCTGTGTCTCTGTGAAACATTGACAATAAACATATCTATCTCAAAAAAATAAATAAATAAAATGGTGGATTACATTACAAAAAAAAGAAATGGTTTTTAACTAACAAGAAGTAACATGTAAATTAAATAACTTGACATAACATTCTACATCTTAACAACATTGTTAGATGAATTATAAATCATTTATCAAGTATAGCAATAATACATCTATATATACTAAATGCAGTATGTGTGAATTTTAACATTGATTTTTATTTCAGTGGTGACATTATATGACACAGATTTTCATTTATTCATTCATAAAACTCCAAGTGCTAACTACATGATGGGATTAGGAAGGTACAAAGAATACAAGATGCTTAGAGCATAGATTCTGTTTCGAACTGTCAAGCAAACTTCAAACATATGTCAGATTCCCTAAAGTTACACTGAAGAGGCATTATATTTGAAGAGTAGTATATTTATATTGTTTCACAGGTAACTTTATTTTCTTTCCAAAGGTGCTTCATTGTTTAGTAATTCTACAAAACTTTTTGAATTTACCTGTCTTTTAAAAGGACATGAATATAGACCATACGCTCAGTTGTTATTGGATGTGTCAACCCAACTTCACCTCAAGTAATGACTTTTTTTTTTTTTTTTTGAGGCAGTATCTCACTCTGTTGCCCAGGGTAGAGTGCAGCGGTACAATCATAGCTCACTGCAGCCTCAAATTCCTGACCTCAAGTGATCCTCCCGGCTCAACCTCTCAAGTAGCTAGAACTGTCCGTGCATGCCGCAATGACTTTAAAATACAAGTAATATAACAAAATATAGTTTTAAATTCTTCAAAAATTGCTTTCTAAGTCTATTGTTTTTGTTTTTCCATGTTCTTGTCCAGTGCAGTGCATATAATTTGAGCATAAATATAGTGAAATTGATAAAAATATATAATATGTTTTGTCCACTCTACGATCCATAAAATCCATAAATATTTTTCATGTAGTTGTAGTCTTCAAATTTATTATGTTACTTAACACACAATATTGGCCTGGTTGATATGCTGTAATTTATTATAACCTTATTTTTACTGTTATTGTTACCAGTTTTCACACAATATGTAAGCTTGATATAAATAGATAGTATTTTTACTTATCTTGGATTACCTTTAGGTCAAATTCCTAACACAGTATTTTTTTGACAAAGCATAGGAGAACTTTCATGTCTCTGGAAACACTTCACATTTTGCCATACTGCTTTTCAAAAAGTATGTACATATTTACAATGTCAAAAGGATAGATAAGTGCCAGTATTGGAATACCCTTGCTGTGATTGCATAGTGTCTTAGTTCTAAGAACCTATGTTTTCTAGTTAGTTACTACTGTATAAATAACTTCCTCAAAATGTAGTGGCTAAAAGCAACAAGCGTTTCATTATACCTCACACTTTTGTGAGTGAGAGATTCAGGCAGGGCTTAGCTGGGTGATTCTTCTAGCTCATATGGTATCAAGTGGAGTCACTTGATGGTGTTCAGTTGGCAGGTGAGCTGATAGGATGCAGATGAGCGGCCAGACAGCTTCACTCTCATGCATAGTAACTTGGTGTAGGCAGCTCAAAGGCTCTGCTCAGTTGTGCCCATCTCCCTCTTCCTATATTTTCAAGGTCACTTCTTTTGATCTATTCAGAAGATTGTTCAAGTGTCTTATATGGTAGTTCAGGATCCAAAAGGCCAAGGTAGGAACTGCCATTCACCTCAAGGGGAGGCCCAGATCCTGCAAGTTGCCATTTCTGCCCCACTCTATTGGTCCAAGCACCACAGGCCAGCCCAGAGGCAAGGGATGGGATATAGACCCCATCTCTTAACAGAGTGTCAAAGAATTTGTGAGCATTTTAGTCCACCACATGATGACACTATAAATGTCAATAAAATAGTTTTTTGCGGCCGGGCGCAGTGGCTCATGCCTGTAATCCTAGCACTCTGGGAGGCCGAGGCAGGAGGATTGTTTGAGCTCAGGAGTTCAAAACCAGCCTGAGCAAGAGCGAGACCCCGTCTCTACTAAAAATAGAAAGAAATTATATATGGACAGCTAAAATATATGTAGAAAAATTAGCCGGGCATGGTGGTGCATGCCTGTAGTCCCAGCTACTCAGGAGGCTGAGGCAGCAGGATCGCTTGAGCCCAGGAGTTTGAGGTTGCTGTGAGCTAGGCTGACGCCACAGCACTCACTCTAGCCGGGGCAACAGAGTGAGACTCTGTCTCAAAAAAAAAAAAAAAAAAAAATAGTTTTTTGCTAAAATGTAGCTCAACAAAAGTTGTGATTAGACTAAATATCTTTTTAATGTTTTTATTTTAATGAAGTGATTTCCTGCAATGGTTTGTATCTCTGATAAACTCAAATGCAATTTTATTAGTTCCTGATTGATTTTACTATAGTTAAGCCAAGCACATCTGCAATTAGTATTTTTTAAATCATCCAATTTAAATATGCTATGGTAACCAAAGCAGACAAGGTTGCTATTTACATTGTTGTACATTAGTCATTAAGGGATTGTTCACATTAGGATTATAAAAGGCTAAATTTCAATTTTCTAGTTGGCTCAGAAAAATTGGTACAATTTTATATGCTTCATCTGCTGCTGTATTCTAATTTCTCTCTCATATCTATAAATACTCTTGAAAAGGAAGATTAGACTTTCACACAAGGCATCTGGTTTATTCCTCATTGTATCTATTTTGTTTGTACAAGCAATTGCTTTATTGCTATAAATTTCTTAGGCAATCACATCACAATACTACATAAAATATATTTAACTTAAGAAAAGCTTTTCTTCCAATTTGGAGAAAGTGTGTTAGATGGGTAGTAGATTTTCTAAATTGAGCCACATGTTACATGGTAAATTTAAAACACATTTGAATATTTCTAATCAGTGTTCCTGCAGAGTCTCCATATAGTAATGGCAAAACCTCTTGGCAAATGGAAAGGGTACATTAGATTTATCAATTTAAGTCTAAATTATAAACATTTTCCTTTCTTCATAGCCAGGCACTTTTTTAAAGTGAAAGATAATTGGGCAGAGTGTTGGTTGAATTGTTTTATGAGGTAAGAATTAGAATTTATAAAGAAAACTTATGTCTCAACTATAGTCCTAGATTTTTGGATCAAAATGGATTCTTAATTTCATTTTTTCTGTTATAAATTCCACACATTACTTTTGATTTATCACTTCTGAGAACACATTATAAAAACCTAAGTTTACTACTAATGCAAGCTTTTTCCAATTTCAAGTATTTACATTTTTTCACCATTCATAAACAGGATTATGGCAAAAAATGAATTCACCAACATTTGCTTTGCCTGGCTGCCAGATCTGGATCACAGTGCCTTTTTTTTATTCTTTCATTCCTATTAACACCTTATGAAATTACTTTTTATTTCTTAAAATAATGAATATAAAAATGAATTACATATACAATATTCCTAAAATATAGATCATTTTATTCTGGATTTATTATGAAAATTATATAGTCTTCATTGTCTGAAAAGACATTTTAGAGAATTTAGAGTCCAATTTAAGGAATGCTTTTCTCTAATTGAAAGATTATTTTTAGATGACAGCATTTTCAGAAAAGAAATACTTGTGAAGGATTAACTAATTGGCCTTTGGGGGAAATGTGAAACATAAAGCTTTGGTAAATCTCAGTGAAAATTTTATTTGTTCTGTAGAGTCTCTTCTTTCCTCCCCATATACACCTTATCAGATCTAATTTCACTTAACCTGTTGGAAACACCTACAGTGAATTACGTGCAGATTCAAAAGAATTTCTAAGTCACACACTTAACATTTTTTTTTTATTTCAGCTTATTATGGGGGTACAAAAGTTCTGGTTAAATATATTGCCCATGCCCCTCCCATCCCCCCAAGTCTGAGCTTCAAGCATGTCCATTCCCCAGACAGTGCGCATCGCACTCATCATGTAGATATACACACATCCCCTCCCCCCATCCTCCACCTCTGTCCGATACCCAATTGGTGTTATTCCCAAATGTGCACTTAG
>JAQIFY010000317.1:0-25854 GCA_028533085.1 Varecia variegata | reverse complement strand
AGATACCTTAAACAGATACAAGTAGACCTTCCATTTGATCCAGCAATCCCATTACTGGGTATCTACCCAGAAGAACAAAAGACATTCTATAAAAAAGACATCTGCACCCAAATATTTATAGCAGCACAATTCACAACTGCAAAGATGTGGAAACAACCCAAGTACCCACCAATATATGAGTGGATTAGTAAAATGTGGTATATGTACACCATGGAGTTCTACTCAGCTATAAGAAATAATGGTGATATAGAATCTCTTATGTTCTCCTGGATGGAGCTGGAACCCATTCTACTAAGTGAAGTATCCCAAGAATGGAAAAATAAGCACCATATGTACTCGCCATCAAATTGGTTTCACTGATCATCACCTAAGAGCACATTCAGGAATAACACTGATTGGGTGTCGGGCAGATGTGGGTGGGGGAGGGGATGGGTGCGATGCGCACCGTCTGGGGGATGGACACGCTTGAAGCTCTGATTCAGGGGGGTGTGGGGGCAAGGACAATATACGTAACCTACTTTTGTACCCCTACAATATGCTTAAATAATATAAAAAAAATCTTTGGGAAAAAAGTTATTCTATGTATAGGAATGTGGTACCCCTGACTTAATTATTGCACAAAATAGATTTTGTGTTCCTAAAACCAAAAGTAACACAAGCAACAATAGTTATACACTCTGTGAATAGTTTTGGTTGTAGAAATTGACATGCATACTAAAGGCAAAGGTAAATGAATTAGATGAATCTATTGAAAAAATAAATATCTTATTTAGTAAATAAGGATTGAAGCAGAGTTTATCTTTTAGAGTTACAGTTTTATATGCATATCAAATATCTGAGCCATTTAAGATTTATAGTCTCAAACTTGAAATTGTAAGTAAGAAAAAAAATGCATCTCTAAGAACAATGAGCCTAAAATGTGAAGTCAGCAAGTGAAAAGATTCTACTGAAAGTGTCTCTTTAGGCAGGAGATGCTGAATGTCCCACACGCCTCACTCCTTCCTGACTACGCAGAGCTTTGAGTGACATGTTTGGCCTTTTATGGCTATTTTAGCTGGATTTAAGTAAAGTGACAGGGTTTAATTTTTAAAGAAAAGCGAACACTTCATTTGTAGCAGTATTGTGCTCAACGCGGACCAACCTGAGCGCGAGAGCCTCCCATGCAGCCACTGCGGGTGGCTGTCACCGGGGTGTTTACTGTCAAGAACCCGCGGTTTCTGCCTGGAGTTGGAAGCCGGGACCTCACAGGGTCCCCGCTGCTCGCTCAGTTCTTTCCACACAGGGAGCAGATGCGGGAAGAACAAAATCCCAGACTCGGAGCGACAATGTAGCATTGCAGAGAAGACTGTGGAGCAAGCGCTAATTGGAGGTGGCGGGTGAAAGTCAGAACTGAAAACTGGACTTGGCTTAGGAGACAGCGTGGAAACCTGTTACAGGTATCACCACGACCATATTTTGATAAACAGAAATGAAATGTTCACATTAAAGACACAAGTTGATTGTTTTCCATTTAGCTTAGTGGGTTAGAACAGCCTGGTTCAAGGGTGAGCACAAAGGTCATGAGATCTTTTTTAAAATTTTCAGTAGTGACATGTTCATTTGTATTAAAAAAGCTAACTTACCAAGTTGTCCTGCTTCTTATAATTTCCACTAAATTCTATCTGCATAAATCGCACCAACGGCTCTTGACTTACGCGCATGATTGTGCCTTTTTACGTCTACACTATATGCCACTTGTCACATCGTCTTACACTTTGTGCATCTTTTTCCTCCCTCTCCTTCAGTTTCCCTGGGGGAGACGCCATGTATTTTCTTCCCGATACCCCTAGAACCGAGCCCAGGGCTCTCACTGGAAACTACAGCACAACAGACGGGAGCAGCCAACATTCCTTCTGGGAGCGGTCAAGGGTGATCACACGAAGTGAAGATAATTTACTGATTTTGGAGTGAACTGAACAGTGTTCTTCCACTACAGGCCTTCTCCAGAGTAGACGCACTTAGCTCCCCACTGAAATGATGTGCGTGTGTGGTCTAAGCAAAGGCAACAGCTTTAATTTAAACCAGTCAAGTGCTCTGTTCTCATTGCAACCCGAGGGTCGAGACTATGGGCACAAATAGTTATGACAAAACCTGAGGGTATTTTGCCAAAAAACATTTCAATGACATTTTAATGGTTTTGGAGAATTAGAAAATAGTAACCATTATTGCATCTGGAGGCATGATTCAATTCTAATCATTAAAATACCCAAATGAATCTCTAGATTTTTCTCAATTATCTCACTGAATGAGATTTTGGTTTCTCTGGGCCGTGGTCACTTGCTTTACTTGCTGGAAATCCCAGAGGAGACCTTGGATAAAAGCCCATCCTCCTTCAGGCGGGCTTAGGATTCTCTGCCTCCCCTGTCCCTGGTTTGTTTGTTTGTTTGTCACCATTTCTCACTTTCTGTGGTCTCAGCTCTTTCTATTTCTATCTCCCTAAGCATTATCTTCTGAGACTCTCAGTTAATTTTCTACTGTTTATAATATAAAAGTAGTACTTTTATACTACAATAATGTATACTTTTTAATGTATGATGTATACTTTTATACTACTATGATGTAGTATAATGTAAACCTTTTACATTATAAAAGGTTTAAAAAATTACATTACGTATGCAAATATTTTCAGCACTGGAAGGTAATTTCACTGGTAGTGAGGATAACAAATGCATCCTTAATTAAGATAATAAAACAGAATAGTTTGTACCTATATTAACAACTCTAATGGTATCTTTGAATGGAGT
Source organism: Varecia variegata (assembly GCA_028533085.1). NCBI lineage: Eukaryota > Metazoa > Chordata > Mammalia > Primates > Lemuridae > Varecia > Varecia variegata. Next base: position 23,071 of record JAQIFY010000317.1, on the reverse strand, counting down.
TCTGTCATTAAAGGTATTATGCGCAATATATTTTTCATCATAATGGGAATTTATCTATCTTTAATCTAACAAGTGATAAAACTACAAATACATATAGCATGTAAAAAGTAAACTGTATCTTTTCTATCTGAAAAAGTATAAAATGGATATGCACCAAATAAAACTAAAATAAAAGCGAATGTCCCACTATTCAAGGTGGAGGGGAGGCCAGGGAAGTAATGGGTTATTAATAGTAAATATATCCATCTCATTGATTAAGATGAATGATATTTTCAGCATCTTGGTTTTACAGGGAAGTGAAGAGAAAGTTAGTATCAGCTTTTCCACCTCGAGCACTAAAGATAACGATTCTCTTTATGCCACGACTGCACCGTTTACGTGTTTTTAAAACTGCGACACAGGGGCCCTCAGTGAGACAGGACGGCGCAGACCATCCCCTGCTCCCCCGGCCCGGGCACACCTGCACTCCACGCACAACGACAAAGAGAACCGTGAGAGGCGGAAGAAGGTGGTGAGCCAGGTGAGGCCTCGACCGAGGAGTGACAAAGTGTCAGGGCTGTCACAACCCCTGGCACGTCAGAAGGCTGCAGGCACAGGTCTCGGCGTCCCCTGAGCCGCAGTCAGGGCCGGGAGCAGCGGAAGCTGCCAGGTGGGCTCATTCTTTCTCCAGACCGAACGGGGTCCCCCTGACGTCAGGTGAGCCCAGAACGGCGGGGGACCCCACAGCCCTGCTGTACAGAGCGGCCAGAGAGACACCGCCTCCCTCCTCCACTGGGGACCCCCGCCCCGGGCTCACCTGGAGACACCTGGCAAGGGGCCGCGGCACGGGGAGCCTCGTTACAACAGTGGCCTGGTGTGTGACGTGGGCTCCTTCCCTGGCAGACGACCCGCCTGAATCAGGAGAGACCCCGCGCCTGGAGGACCAGCCACAGCAAGGCTCTCCGTCCCCAGCGGCAGGGAAGAGCCCCCGCGACGCACCCCCAAAGAAGCCTCTGCATCCTCAGGGCCCTGAGACCCTCCTCCCTCGACGGCACCCTGGCCTGAGAAAACTCGTCCGACCACACAGGCGACATCAACAGAGACCCGGGGGACCCCTGGGTACGAGACGGACCAAAATGCCAAATAACACTGCAAAGACTCCAAAAATCGACGGAGCGTTGGACCCACAATCCACGTGAACTGGGCCAGGGCCTGTTTTCCAAACCCACGAAGGTGACTGTCTGATAAATTCAAAAATTCAAGTAATACCTGGAGTCTCTTAACATGACATCCAAAACGTTCGGCATGCTGCCACCTGTCCCCACAAGAATCAGGAAAACCACAACTCGAATGAAAAACAAAAGCACCTGATGCCCATACTTAGACGGATCAGATGCTGGAATTATCAGACAAGAATTTTAAAGTAACCATCATAAAAATGACTCAATAAGCAATTACAAATTCTCTTGAGATTAAAGAAAAAATAGAAAATGTTGGCAAAAAAGATTGTTATTTAAAAGAACAAAATGGAAATTATAGAACTGGGAAATAAAATAGAAAAAATAAACTCCCTGTATGGTTCAATAACAGAGAGGAGATGGAAAAGAACAGAATTAGTGAACTTGAGGACAGATCGATAAAATTTGCTCAATTTGAGTAACAGAGAGAAAATAGGAAAAAGAAAATAAAAACAAGCAGAAAATCCTCAGGGAAAAACAGCAAAAGACCCGAAGTTTCTATGATCAGAGTCCCAGAAGTGAAAAAAAGAGAATGGAACTTAAAGACTATATGAAGAAAAACTGGTTCAAAATTCCCCAAATTTGGTAAAAGACATTAATCCACAGATATGAAAAGCCGAGCAAATCTCAAATAGGATAAACCCAAATAGTTGACACCATGGCACATTATGAATCAGCTTCTGAAAACCACAGACAGAGGAAAAACACGGGAAGCGGCCAGAGAGACGGTGCAGCCACTGTCGGAGCAGCACGGAAGCTGCTCGCACAGCTAAGCACGGAGCCACCACGCCACCCGGCAGTCCCACTGCACGGCACACGTCTGAAGGAAAGAGATGTCTGAGCTCCACACTTATCGCAGCGCCATTCACAACAGTCAGGATACGGAATCAACCTCAGCGCCCAGCAAGGATTAACGGATAAAGGAAATGCGGTACATTTACACAACGGAATACTATTCAGCCATAAACAAGGATGAAATCCTGTCACTCCCAGCAGCACGGATGCGACTGGAGGACACTATGTCTTGAGAAACAAGCCAGGCACAAAAAGATGCACGTTGCATGTTCTCTCGTGGACACAGAGGCTAGCATCACGGCTGCCAGAGCCGGGAAGGGGAGTGGGGAGGGGATAAAAAGGTTACAAAATTACAGTCAGGACGAATAAGATCTAGCGGTTGGTACTATTCATACCATAGGGGGACTATAGGTAACAACGATTTTAAAATTGTGTATTTTAAAATATCTAGAAGAATGGAATTGGAATGGCCCTGACACAAAGAAATGACAAATGCTTGACGTGCTGGACAATCCAATTACCCTGATTGGATCATTACACACTGTACACCAGTATAAAATACCTCACATACCCCATAGATACGCACAATTGTGTATCCATAATAATTAAAAATGAAAAATATTTTAAAAGACACAGAGAAACATTTTGCTAAAAAAAGAACAGATATCAAATAATCCCATGGAAAGATGTCATTAACAAATGGGGCACTGTCCCAAAAATTCCAAGAGATTTTAGAACATGAAGCAGACACAAACACAACTGTTCACTGGAAAACACACATGCAAATTTCCTTTGGGTTTTAGGAGTAAGAATGTTGTAAAAAAGAAAAAAAAGAGAGAGAGTAATTTAACTTTGATATATGGATCAACTTTAGCTATAGAACCATTGAGGAAGATTCCTTAAAACTAGTTGACTGTTCCCAGTGTAAATATAAATAAATAGAATAACTTTTTAAAGAAAATGTGAATATTATAAAATTTAACACCATGATCCAGTTTAACAACATAAAAATTACAACATTTTCTGTTTATAAGGTGTGAGAGGCACTCCACTTCCCAGGACAATGTATACAAGTATTTCCCCTTTCCTGCCTATTTTATCCCTACTTTTGGCTTGACCCTGGAGCTTTGGGGAATTATATGTGAAACCAGGTGTTTTTCACGCCCACAAGGGGGCCCCTTTGCACCAAAGCAACACAGTCTACACAGCGCAGGCCTCACCGCTGATTCACCGCTCGGTTCAATTCATGGTCTGCCAAAAAATGCCACCACATCAAGCCACTGCCCACCTCCTTGGCCTCACCTGTGAGTCCCGGCGGACAGATGCAGACGTAGCCTGCGGCTTCGGGGCGGCTGAGAGACGAGGGCAGCCCGGCCACGTGCCCCTGTGGCTTCTCCGAGGACAGGTCCACGCACTGCGCCCCGGCCTGGCAGGGGCTGCTGCCGCATCCCCGGACGTGGGTCTCACACTGGGCCCCCGTGTACCCTGCAGGGGAACGTTGGAGAAGCCGCTGAGTCAAACCTTCTACACCTGCAGAGCGCGCACCTGCCGGAGACTGGCCCTGCGCTGGCATCCCTGTGCCTGCGCTCCAGGAACAGCAGGGCCAGTCCGGGAGGAGGACGCTCACCTGGGAATAAACAGCAGGAGCAATGAAATCACTCGTATAAGTCTGACCAAAAACTTTTTAGAAGGATTTGATTAATGAGGCTTGAATTAAAATGGGATGTCAGGAGAACCTGGATTTAAATCCAACGAAACACCCCGATTTTGCAAATATTCCAAATCTATGAATTTTTATCAAGGAAAAAAATGAAATAGTTTTCAAGAGAATAGCTCAAAACTCAGCAAGTGTCCTCATAGCCAATCCTAAATTCTTCTTCTAAAACTCAAAGTAAAGGTAAATGGTTATTTCCTAACACTCAAGGAAACAGAATAATAGATTATTTCATATTTGCATGGGCTTAGCTGGATCATTTTATTAAGGCCAGGAATAAAAACAGCAAAATATGAATGATTTATCACTTTATAAAAAATTAAAATATTAAATATAAATGAAACTTGCCTACTCAAACTGGGTTTTTGTTTTTATGAACATGTGCAACTATAAAAACTATAGTTTTATTGTGTGTGTGTGTTAACATAGCTGGAATCGTACTATGTGCACCTTCTACAGCTTGCCCCATTCCCTGCCCTGCACAATCCATCCATGTCGGTAACAGACACCTAACTCATCATCTTTAGCTACTGCCAAGCATTCCAGAATGTGCATGTTCCATAGTTTAACCGTTCTCTTATTTGGATTTATGTACATTTTTGCTATTATAATGTTGCAATGAATATCATTATATATGACTGGGTATGTAAGTCTTTGAGTATGACCCCAGGGTTTGTGCCCAGAAGTGGAACTTCTGGGTTATAGGTTATACACATTTTTTATTTGAATAGCCTGGCCAGCACCTCTCAAGTAGCCGTAGCATTTGCAGGGGCTCAACGTGGGTGACTGTGAGTGGCTCCTGGCCCCTGCCGGTCTTTGCTATCATCAAATATGAAATTTCTCAGCAGGTGGTTTACATTTTCCCGAGTTACTATTGAGCTTAACATTTTGGGGATGCTTTTTGACCATTTCATATCTCTTTCCTGTTTTATCATTAGCCTTTTTCTTATTGGTTTATAAGAGTATTTGTATATTGTATATAGTGCTAGCCCCAAATGTAAATTTAGTAGGACATGATACAATGCTGATGGATAATAGGATAACATCAGCTATTTTGTGAGATGGTAAGAGAGATGTACGTTCCTTTTTAAAGGAACACCGCACTTTGGAAGGCCAGGCAGGAGGATCACTTGAGGCCAGGAGTTCGAGACCAGCCTGGGCAACATAGTGAGACCTCATTTTTGCAAAAAAATTTTTTTTAAATTAGCCGGGCATGGTGGCACATGCCTGTAGTCCCAGCTACTCGGGAGGCCGAGGCAGGAGGATCGCTTGAGCCCAGGAGTTTGAGGTTGCAGTGAGCTAGGCTGATGCCACGGCCCTCACTCTAGCCCGGGCAACAGAGCAAGACTGTCTCAAAAAAAAAAAAAAAAAAAGAAAAAAAATTTCTTTCTTTATATTTTATCCTATAAACTTTATTCTGTTTTTACATTTTTGTTTTTACTTTGAAACTTTTTGTTAAAAACTGAGACACAAACACACCTTAGCCTGGGCCTGCACAGGGTGAGGGTCATCAGTGTCACTGTCTCCCGCCTCCACGTCTTGTCCCACCAGAAGGTCTCCAGGGGCAACGACATGCATGGAGCTGTCACCTCCCGTGAGAACAACGCCGTCCTCTGGGCACCTCCTGAAGGGCCACCACAATCCTGTGCGTGACGCCAGGACACGATGACGGCTATGACGTCACTGGGTGACAGGAATGTGGGACGACCGTTGACTACGCAGTTCCCCGCTGACCGCGGTGCCACCACGTGGTGCACGGCTGCACGTCAAGCAGCTTGTTCACCAAAACCGACACCAGCGTTGCCGCGTGGCCTGTCTGGCGATGCAGGTGTGGCGTGCTGCCTTCCTCGGTTTCTCGTGTCATCTCTTCATTCAAGTCCGGTTACCCCTTTATGTGAATTTCAGTTATGGTTTATAGATGCTTCACCGACATCACAAATGCCCAGGGGAATATTCCTGCCTCTGGGACATCGTTCTACCCTTTCTGCAGACACCGTCATTGTCATGTTGGTGTCGTGTCCGTCCTGACGCTTTCTGGAGGCAGCAAAGCACGGAGGGACCGACTGGATTTTAAGGCAAATTGCTGGTAGTTCTGCATCATCTCGCGCGTGTCTGCGTGTTCCTGGTGTCCGAGAGAACATCTCAGAGGACAAGAAAGCACCTTGCAGTGACTCTTCCCTCATGAAGACCACGCCCAATTTCATCTTTCCATTGTTATTTCCCCTCTGTTTCCTCTTAGGCCTAGCGAGGAAACCTATTTGGACAATACAGAGCGCAGGAGTGCGTGTGTGGGCACTGAAGCATACACTAACTTAAACAATGGTAACTAGAAGAAGGAAGTGGTTTCAAACATTTAACAAGAAGTTTTAGTTTTAGTTGCTATAAGCAGTACGTTTCTAGTCTAAGCGGAAAAAAAAAAAAAAACTGCTGGAAGATTTTTGTCACCTACCAGGCCAGCAGTGACAAGTGTAACTGCCAGCACGGTCCTCACACGTAGCGTTGTTGTGACAGGGTTTTGACCAGCAAAGAGGCATCAGGGTCTCACAGCGTGCGCCTGTGTGTCCACTGCCCGCGCAGTTACAGCTGTATCTGGGGAGGGAAGGACATTGTCACGTCAGCCCTGTCATACTGAGATCAATGTCTTCATACTGTCTCTGCACCCGTCCATCAACCTGAGACCCCCAGGACAACCTTAATACCTCAAAAACTCTGCGGAATTATCTCTAGAGGACTGGACACATTATGTGTTTCCATACTGAGGTCTTATCATCATCTTTTAAAAATTTTACAGTGCAGAGCTTCATGCAAATTTATTTGGAAACTATGTTGACTTACTTTCGGTTCTCTGTCTATGAATTGAAGACCACACTACCTACATCACAAGGTTATTCTGGTAATGAAATATGCATATAAAGAATAGACACAGCATCTCGAATACCTGAAGGTACCAAATAAATTGCTACTAAATAGTGCTAAATAACATTGTTAATATTTTTAACGCAATGGAGAATGATTTATACCATCATGGTACTCTTATATAGAGAGCCCATTGATAAGGTCCCTTAGGAAACATGAAACAATAAATTATGAAAAACTCAGAAAACCCCCTAGTTATATAAATTGTGACTTATGATGTTCTCTTATTTTTAGATTACAAGAATATGTTAGTCTTGCTATTTCTAATCTTTCATTGATTGAGTGGAATTATCTGACAGTTCCAAAACACAAACATGACGAGAAAGTTGTTGACTTTATTAAGAGGGGGTTTAATTTGGGTAGGATCTTATCAAGGATTCAGTATCGTAACAACTGGACCTGTGCGCTCAGCTTACATCAAATGAGGGTTTTGGGAAGATAATACCTATGAATTTATAAAGCACTCAGAGTCCTATTCACCGTGCTGTGTGTATATTTACCGCCAAACACAGGTATTAGGACTTTACTAAGGAAACTGAAATAGCAAATGTTACAAGTGATTGCAATTTTTATACGTACTGCTAGTTGGAAATCTTCTATTCACTATTATATTTAATTATAAATACTCGCTAAAAATCTACCACATGTAAGACATTGGAGACAAGGACCCTGCACTCGAGGGCCTTGGCTGGCTGGTGGACCTCAGTGTATGGAATTAGAAACTCCTTTTTCATAATTTCCTTGGTCTGCAAGCACTTTTTTCTGGCTTTCTGATATACCTTCTAGCAAATATGTTAATTTTTTGTGAGAAAATAAAGTCAGATCCTATTGGTTGACTTCATGATAATTGTCTCAAAATTTAGGTGATAACAGAGACAAGGGTAAAATAGAGAAATTTTTCATGACGTGCTCAAGGGAGGAGAATAAAAGTTGGCTAAGTTTCAGCCTTGCTCTGTTTGCATTTCCACCAGAATCAAAAGCTTTGCGTCGTTTCTGTCCCCACAGTAGAGCATGGAGGGGAGCCGCCTCCTTCTCCACTGGAGATCCTGTGTGGAACCTTCCGTCTGGTCTGTCTTTGTGTGGCAGTCCCTGTCCCCAGGACTGCAGATCTGTGCACTGCAGCAAAAGTCAAGACAGGGCACGGAATGTGGCTACAAGTTATGTTTTATATTCTACAAAAGAAATGTACAACCACATTGCTCTATTCAAAATTCTGTTATTAAATATTTTGTTGGATGTATTTGAAACACACACGGCTTTTACGGCTCTCCTTTGGACTCCAATTCACTTAAAAATTAGACTTGGGATAAATTATGTCCTATTTACTACATGAAGGGAAACTGGATTCTAGTCTTCCTTTTGCAAATGATTAACTGTGTGAACTCGTGGGAGTTTTCTAACTTTCCTGAACTTTAGACTTTTTGTTGTAATGTGGAAACATTAATGCTCATCTTGCCTTCTGCTGAGCTGCTGAAGGATCAAACAAGGTAATTTTAAGTGCCAACGCTGTTAAAAATTGTTATGCGTTGGATAAATCAGCAGTTATTCTAAATCAGCAGTTCTTTATAAAATATTTTATGTGAACTCAATTATTGTTACATAAATTTATTGTATTCATCATACTAAGGTGTAATTTATTGTTGTTGTTTTTGCCTGAGAGCCAACGATAGATTTCGATTTGGAGCAGAATCACATGGCTACTTCTCACCATCATGCTTTCTCAAAAGTATTCACCCAATTAATTCCACAAACACCTGGAAATTCAAGGCATAAATAATTTATTATCACTGCCCTTTCCAACGCTTTATACAAAATTTCTAAAGGATTTATTTTTGCCACTTGATTTATATTCTTGTCATCATGTAGCTAACAACCTTCTATTCACATATAGAATAATCTCTAGCTTTGTTTTTGTACCTTCCTTGGCTACAGCAGTTTTATTTCATGGAATTGAAAACCTGGTACTTTCCTGTAATATAGGCAGTTCTAAACGATTACAAGGATGACTTGGAAAACCATCCCTTTGAGGACAGAAGATGGATTTTTTAGTAAACTCTGAATATTACAACTTTTCATCATGTAAAGTATAAAGTAATCTGAAAATTGTAAGCTGAGGATGTGAGATCTCTGACTTCACCAGGTGGTACAACCGTTCTGGGTCAGTCTCTGAGCCAGTCCCCCGAGCTGGGAGAAAACGTACCTGTTTCCCGCGTCCACACACAGTCCTCCGTGGAGACACGGCTCACTGGCACACTCGTCAGCGTCGAGCTCACAGCACTCGCCCAGGAACCCAGGGGCACAGTCGCAGAAGTAAGACCCCAAAGCATCCCGGCAGGTTGCACCGTTTAAACAGGGCTGGGACCGGCATTCGTCAATTTCCAGTTCACAATTTACACCTTTTAAAAAAGTCAGCACAGAAAACAGAAGAAGATTTAGCGAAGTGTTAATACTCTAGCTATTCGACAATGCTTTATTTACCAAAACACTAGTCAAATGTTATGTCACCCAGAATAATTTTTCTCCTTAATCGTAACTGATTTTAACTTCTGGTGCTTGTGGGGAGTCGCACAGACGGAGCAGCTGCTACTGACAAAGAATTCTTGCTCACAACAGCTTGTGGCTTTTTAGTCTGCGGAACCAAAAATGTCATTTTTAGAACAAATTTATTGTGAACTGTACTTTTGTTGGAAGCCTAACATGGGCTGGTCAATGTTTCCGTGTTATTTTTAAACATTTGGTTTAGTTAGGCAGCATATCGAGCAGTGGGTAGAAGCTCAGACTCCAAAGCGAGGCAGTGTGGGTTGGGATCTTGGCACAGAAACTTACTAGCTGTGTGACCTTGGGCCAGTTTCTTAACCTTGTTACCTTGCCATAACTCAGCTTCCTCACCTGAGAAATGAGAATGATAGTTGTAATTACCTTATAAGGTTATCATTTTAATTAAATGTGTTCTAAAGTGCTTACACATTATAACAGTGCTTGTAACAGTACTTGATACATTTAAGTATCTGCTACAGAAAAAAATAGCACTTGTTTTTCCACAAAAATCTATTGTACAAATGTGGTATGCAATTATTTACCTAAGTGCTCGTTTTGCATACCAGATGTTTTTAAATTTTGTTTGTGTTACAAAATACTACTTTTAAATATAAAATCAGTTGTGACAAACTTAATGTAATTAATGGCTTCATCAGAAGCTACTTCATTTTAAGGTACTGTTACATGAAAACAAAAATCTATACTTATCCTCCCAAAAATAATAGGTGAAGATTATTTGCTAAGCAAAATAAGTTTCAGATTTATAAAAGTTGTAGTCATATTGAGATAACAAACTAGTCTACCAAATCTGTCAAAATAGTATCTGATATACAATAATCAAATCTGCATACAGGTCTTAAGAGACAGAAAAGGAGAAATATGTATACTTACCCATCTCTATTTCTGTGTCTATATCCCAGAATGATAAATTATGTATTATTAATAAAATGATATTGAGGGGTTTTCAAATAACTCAGAAGTCGTTAGTAGTTTGATTTTGTACCCTTTTTTCCTGCTAGAAAATGCAGGATATTCTAACATCATCTATTATTTACAACTGTTACTAGAGTCTACAAAGATCCAACTTAAAAGGGATGCCAACATACTAAATTTGATTGTTTTTGAAAAGAAGAACAACTTAAAATTTAAATTTATATCAATAAAAATGGAAATTTGTGCAATAGCATTTGTTTCTAGATAAATGGCTTGCCCTTTTAGGCTCAGCTATTTCTTTCCCAGTCTGTGAATGAGATTTTCCACATCTGTGTTATTTGGCATCAACAAGTTCAAAGAAAAGAGGACGAAACTGGCCAGTGGAGACCTGGGTTCTCATTCTCTTTGTGACAGTCTCTCTTTTCAGCAATGTTCATATATCTTTACTTCTATGTAAAATAAGATAATAATAGATACCTCTTTTTATTTTCAAGAGTGTATGAAAAACAAAAGTGATTAATTCTTTAAAAAATTTGCCTATTAATTATCTTTAACCTATATGTTTACTACAACCATAATGTGTGAGTACTCAGTAATTATAAGATGCAAAATTACCACCCCTGACATGACACTGTTCGGTCCCGACTCTGGGCAGAGTGCAGTGTGGTCACGCAGCGTGTTCAGTCAGCGTGGGTTCCCACGGCGATGCCCGTGTGGAGGGAAACCAGTGCCGACTGAACGCCGACCATGCACACGGGCAGGGCACGGGGATGTCACCTGCGTCCCTTTACTTCATCCCGTACATTTAAGGCACAGATAGAGAAAGTGAGACTGAAAGATCTTCCCTGACTTGCACAGCTAGCAGGTGACAATGTCTCTGCAGTTCTCGTCTCCTCCTAGGGCAGTTCTGCCCGTTCCCTTTGCCTGTAAGACACTGGATTACGTCATTCGGTATTTTAGCCAGGAAGTGTTTTTGCTGGGAAGTATTAACATATAAAGCCAAACCAGTGGTTTAGAACTTGTTAATGCTTTTCTCAGTTTTATCTTTCATAATTGAAATAAAATCCATATGTTCACTTGATATAAGCCCAGATTACTTCCTAATATATAAGAAATACATTATAAATAAAACTCTTATTTTAAATCTGCAGCTCCACTTATATATTGCAGTTCAAATATTTTGGCATTAAAGTGATCCTGACACGTGTGAGAATGTGTTTCAACAGCTTAAACACAATGGCAATCCAAACAACTACTGCTTTAGGGCGATTTATTTGTGTTATTCTTAATATTGCTTATAAATATGATTTTTACTGTAGTGTATCACTGTTATAGCTATAGACAAAAGCAATTTGGTCTATGTCTGCATTATGCCAGAATAGATGAAAAGTCCAGCCAGTCATGCAGATATTTTTCTGTTCCCAGATATTTGGCTTCATAGATAAAACATCTGTCTGCCTCAGATGCTGCTCCCTGTGCTCTCAATATTCCCTTTAACAAAAATGAACATATTATATTGCACTACAGTTACTTACTCGTCCATTTTATCTACAAAATGGTGAGCTCTTTGAGGTCAAATTCTTTGTCTCTTACCAACAATATTTGTAGCATTTAACACATATTCTTAACCACTGGAAATGCTCAATGAATTGTTTTTGGAAACAAGGTCTTGCTCTGTCACCCAGCCTGGAGTTGCAGTGGTGGTGTCACAGCTCACTGAAGCCTCAAACTCGAACTCCTGAGTAGCTGGGACCGCAGGCACACCGCCACACCCAGACAAGTTTTTAAAAACATTTTTTATAGAGACAGGGTCTCACTATGTTGCTCGGGTTGGTCTCAAACTCCGGGACTTAAATGATCCTCCCAACATGGCCTCCCAAAGTGCTGGGATTGCAGGCCTGAGCCTCTGTGCCTGGCCCATCTCAATGAATTTGGAATGAACGAAAAATCAAGTCACAGCTACGGCATACTCTGCCACGTCCCTGGGAAGCTGAGCTGCTATGCCAGGACAAGCTTCCCAGGGCTTCTGCAAGCTTGGGCCCATCCAAATCAAAAGCCATAAAGTTAAATTTGTGGCTTTGGCAAATGTATAACATTTTATGGTTCCTGAATGATTGTGCCCCAAACTTCTAATTAGCATTTAGAGATTTTGTACTTCAATACACATCCTTTAGCAATCAGAGATGAAAGTTAACACTCTGGACCACGAGATACTGCACAGCACATGCTATCAGCGTGGAGCAGGTCTTGTCCCTGACGGTGTCCTCGTCACTCATCACACTGGGCAGAGAGGGAACAATACGTGCGCTGTGGCATTGATAACGTGCTCTGAACACCTTCCTCGTTATCTGAAGAGCCCATGCTTTGGAAACAATCATCCTCTAGCTTCAGGATATCATCCCAAATTTCAGACTCTACCCATTCTATTTGATACCTAACAGAGCTCTATGCATAATGTTTTTCTTTTAAATGAGAATGATGTATGCAGTTGTTTATATTAGTCACAACAGTCATCGGTGCAAGTCTGCGATACAAGTATCAGCACGGAGAGGAACTGTAGCGTTGGGTTCCATGGCAGCGACAGAGTGACAGTGAGTTCTCCCCTAGATCATAGTTACAATCTTAACATCCCAGAGCGACGAAGAGAGGATGGGTGACTTCCTGCTCTGGTTCACAGACTCAAACAAGTATAATAATGTTTAGCAAGATGTTATGAGAAATGAACGGTAGATTTTTCTTTTTATTATTTTCAGTGGGAATATCTTTGGAGTTTCAGCCAATAAGATTTCTGGCTTGTGAATTCAGACACATCTTTCTTAAGGATACTGAAAAGTAACAAAATCCTCTTTAAAATCATTTAAATTTTACTATATGTAAAATCGTTTACATACAGTAGTATGTCTACTACTGTAGACTTCGTACAGTAGACTTCACAAGGCCAGGATTCCGTCTCTAAAGCACGGGGGAATTCTGTCAGTTCTAAGACTCCTCTTTTCTCCTTCACAATTTTAGCATCTCTGGAACTAGGAAACCCTTCACAAGCAACAGTGTCTTGGTCTTGTGTTCTGTTTTAGCTGAATCATTTTTCTTTCTTAATGATCTATGAAATTTATGTAAAACCAATTGTGTTAAATCTGATGAAATATGAAAACTGATTTACACTTTCATCATATTTACAAGTATTATTAATACTGTTATTTTATCATTATTTTAACTAACTTCATTATATGTCATTATTTTGTTATTACAACGATCACAATGCTTTTTGTTTCTACACGTTTTGCTTCCACTGAGAGACAGAACTGGCATAACCTCTGGTCTGGATATCAAATGTGTTTTTTGCTGGTTTCCTTAATCCGTGTCATGTTGTGTCCTCTCCCCCACCCCTTTCACTATCAGTGAAAGTTTGAGAATGTTCTTGACGCTGTTTTCACTCCATCTTTCCAGAATATTCGTGGAGGCGGAAACTAGCTCTAGGAAGAGGAGGATAGTTAGTTCCTCTTTGTCAGCCGTAGGGACGGAGCATGGAGAGGAAATTGTTGTGCTTCCTTGTGTCTAACGACACTTCCTGGACTGCGGTTGTCTGTCTGGAGAACTGTTTCTCCTAACTCTATGTCAACACATTGTTCATTGCTCTTCTCCAGCCATTTTTCTCTAAATTAATCTTTATGTTATTCCTTCCATGTTACTGTCTTTATAAATGTCACCAGATGTACCATGTCATTGGATTGTAAAATAGTATTTTCCAATGTCAACAGGCATGGCTTTTTTAATCTAATGACTATATTTTATATGTTCATTTATATACACATTTTCAAAAAATTATGAAAATGGTAAGATACACAAGGGCTGTCCGGAAAGTATCCAGCCATGGGTACAATGGATACATGGATGTAATGGCTGGATATTTTCCAGACAGCCCTCGTGGATCAAATATACATCAAGCTTAAGAAGTCAGAGTAACCTATTTCAGAGTCTCGAAGATGCTACGTTTGAAAAACACGGCACTTTTATGAATAATTTATGCCTTTCTTAATTTTGTAAGTTTCTTGGGAAGATTATAGGAAATTTGCAATATTTTTAAGTATGTTAATATCATATATTTCATACTTCCATAATTATAATGTTTTAACCAAAGCAAATTACTCCTGTGTTTCTCTTCATTAAGATAATTGTTATTCCTAAATATTTAAAAATGTTAAAATATTAATAACTTTTTAAATCTTTTATTTTATGAGGTAACCATTTTAGAAATTGAATTTTTGCCTACATGTATTATAATATTCCAGTTTAAACTCATAAGTGGAGCAGAGAGTTTGACCTTTAGTTAATCTATTTCTGAGTCTGGTTCTGACAACACTCAAAAAAGAAAGCAATTCAAGTACAAGAAAATGATACCTATAAAAGAGGCAGATAAACATTGTTTAAACAGCATTGGTACTAGCAGCTATGTCTTAAGATGTAGAAATATTGACAATTGGCACTTGCAAAGCCTAAATAGTTCATGGAAAAGTTTTCACTAGATCACTTCATTCTCACCGAGACCAAGAGTTAGGCAGCATTGTCATGTCCGTGTCAGAATGAGGCAGGGCAGGCTCAGAACTGTTGTTATTGATCAAAACCAAACCACCAGAAAACATCGAAGGGGGCCTGGAGTCCTTGTCCTCTCCTTCCACATCCCACAGTCCCGGCATGTGTTCTACACGTCACTGCATACCTCCAGCTCACCGCCTTCGGATGCTGACCTGCACACGCGTCCTGCTGGGGCCTACACAGGCATTAGGGAAATTAGCAAGTCGAGAAAAAGCCGGTTTTCTGGTTCACAGACGGCAGCTCCTTTCCCTGTCCTCGCATGGCGGCGGGGGTGGGGGACTCACATCCCACTCATGGGGGCTACCCGCGACCTGCTCACCTCCCCCAGGCCCCACCTCCAACACCACCTTGGGGGTCGGGATTCAACACGTGAATTCTGGGGAGACACAAACATTCAGACCAAACAACCCCCTTCACAAAACATCTCTGCTGTCCTTCGCCCTTGACATTCAACATGCTATTATTCAAACAACAATAACAATAAATATATCCAGAGGACAAAAGTTTCGATCCTACATCCGGAGAGAGATGCATTTTTGCTCTACTCACAGGGCGTTTTTTCCATAAAACGTTTCCTGACTCCAAGCGGCACCACCAGCTCCTGTCTTGTGCCTCCTCACACTCTGTTCATGGACAGATTGCAATTTCCGTTTGCGTTCCTGCACCCTGAATAAACTGTGAACATTTTGTCAGGGACAAATTTTGTCTTAGTCATCTTTATGTCTCCAAGGTCCAGCACAATGTCCCAGCGCATTGTAAGTATAAGTATTTGCTGAATGAATAACATTTGTCATTTTGTGTACTCATTCAACAAACATCTGTCAAAACCCAGAAACTCCATTTCTTCATAAAAAGTATTTCAAATGGCTCTAGTTCTGAGTAAGAGCCTGATCATGTGTTTAATTTTCTTCATACGACACTATAAAATGATTAAGTTTATGGTGAAGAACATATAAAAATAACCTTTTTCCTTTGATAAAACAGCATTATTTCTCTTGGAAATAAGTTTATATTTTATAACGTATGATAGTTTTATTTCCCCCAAATTATTTTCCATTACCATTAAATTATCCATATGATTTGTCATAGATGCCCTCAAAGTAATTTAGTTGATCAAAACCCACAAGGCCCAAGCCCCCAGCACGGTTGCCTTGGTAACTCGGACAAGACCACCGTTCAGGCCATAGTGTCGTGTATCTAGGGCCGTCCCCAGCAATCAACGCTTTGGATAAAAGCCCACACTTTATTGACTTTTGTTTCCTTGTCTCACGGACTTTGTGAAGTAAGAGCCAAGGATGTCGTGTGAAAATCCACGTAACTGTCTACCTCAGTGGTGTCTCAAAGTGGGGTCCGTGGGGCAGCAGTGTGAGCATCACGTGGGAAATTCCCACACGTGCACACTCTTAGCCCCAGCTCAGGTCTATTGGATCAACACCTGTATTAATGACAAGCTCTTCAGGTGAATCTGACGTGCACTGAAGTTTGAGATCCATTGATTTACCCTCTAAGTTTGCTAAATTAGAACTGACAGTTGAGCTTTTAATGCATACTTTTCTCCATATCAGAGATTTCAAGTTTTCTGGACTAAAAGACATTTTAAAATATTCTGACCAAGGTAAATGTTCAACAAGTCTTGTTCTTCATGGCCCTAAACCTGCCCTTACCTTTCATGCCCACGGCCATCATCCCAGGCCGGGCCCTGATATCTTACATGTAGGTTATCACGATAGTCTTCTAACTAGTCTTCATGCGCTGACTAGTCTTTTAACTACTCTCCATGTGCTAATACATTTTCTTGAATATAGAATACATTTTTTAATATATTTTTGTTTCTGAAATAAAGATGCACTTTATAATGGAAGAGTAAATTTCATGTATTTTCTTATTTCCCAAAAGATCATTTTTATGCCAAGCATCTACCTTACAATAGAGGAAGTAAGATATTTTCCTGCACTAATTTGCTTCATCAGACGTCGAGTTGCCCTTCCCCTGCCCTCCTAGAGCCCTAGTTTTCTCATATGCCGGCATCTTAACGGGAAAAATGAACAGTCATCAATCGAATTTTAAGGAAGACCTCAGTCACAAAATGATTCACTGCCTAAATGTGACCTAAAAGCAGTCACATGCTCAGAGCTAACAGTCTTTTCATTTAAAAAACAAAGTTTGCAGCTGCTCACGCTCTGCCCCGGTGGGAGTTTCTGCTGATGCACGGCAGATTCTCGCCCGCACCCTCTGCGGCTCCGAGCCCGTTTCTGTGGTTCATGAATCACCGCCCGGGAAGCACAGAGAATTCACACCGCGTGAACCCTCTGCACGCACCACGGCTCTTTCCCCTTCTCCCTCTCTGTCTTCTAAAATTTATTGCCTTTTCTTGCGTTGCTGCTCAAAGGAACACTGGTTTTTTCCTGTAAGCCAAGTGTTTCATGATGCCCCTAAACCTGGACGCAGCGCACAGCAGCGAGGTGGCTGCAACAGCTTTCAGGGCTCACCTGGAGCCGGCTGAGTCGGGCACCCCAGCACGCCCACGCCGACCCCCCGCGAACCTCTCTCCTTCCTCCTCAACTTTGGCTTTTCCCTGGGTTCTAGCGACCCTCTTTGGGGGTTCTCATTAACACGCCTCAACTGCCACAAACAACGGTCATCACAAGACAGCAATGAAGCGAACAAACCTCCCTGTGTGTCTAAATAACGGGAGTGCAAGGAAAGCTTCCAAACTGAGTTCACATAAACTTAATTTTTGGCTCCCAGCCCTAGCTGCACGTTGGGACCATCAATTAACTGTGACCCTCTGAAGGTAGGGTGCGGCCACCTCTGCTTCCTGTCTCCCTGGGCAACTGCTAATGAGAGCCACTACTCTGCTTGGGTAGGAGGTTGGTGAGGAAGCCCACAGTTGCATTTCGTACCTGAACCAGCCAAACCAGCTAATAATAGACCTAATTCTTACTGCCTTGTGAGTCTCTCCTTTAAATTGTTTGCAAGCAAGTTTTACATATGCCATCTGAAAAGCTGAAACAATAAAACTTAGCTGATTTCTTAGAAAACAAAGAAAGAATGTAGCCAAGCAGGGAACAGCATCATTGTATCAGGGATTGGCAAGGAAAGCATTCCCCTCGTGGACTTGGGCTACACTGTCGCAGTGAGTGTCACAGTGAGAAACGGGCGTTCGCGCTCCCTGGGCCCACAGGGACGTGACACAACGCACAGTATAAACGGATTCGCCGCAGGGCGACGTGCACCATGTTGGAATTTACTATGTTGCACTCTGGGAATACACTCTTGACATCCTTTATGCCTTGGACCACTGAAAGGATTCATTAAAATCCAATTAAATTAGAATGTAAAAGAAATACACACATTATAAAACATGATTTTTCAAGCTGTGTTTTTGCAATTATAAAACTATTACGGAACACTGTAGTTGAAATGGCTGAAACGTTAATTCGATCTCACATCTATTCCGTTTAATCATCTCTCACAGTATTGAAATAGCAGCAAGAAATAGACGATGCTAACTTAAATGAACTACAGTGATTTTTTAAAGCGGTCATTATAAACAAAAGCAATTCCAAACCAGGCCCACAACAATTTATTTCTTATCGTAATTCAAAAAGTTTTTAAAAAACTGAAATTCAATTGCTATAACCCTAATTAAAGAAAGTAGGCACAACAGTATGGCATAAAACCAAGGTTTTCATGTATCAATATCATTTTATTAGCTCCTTTAATATCGCCCATAACTTTTAGCATAGTATTGGTAATTAAGATGCATTTGATAAAATAATTTTCCACCGACCCAAGCATTCCACCATCCTGGAGTATACATGAGGTGATAGAGAAGGTAGACTCCAGTTTAATGTCTATCCACCTCAGTTTCCTGACCAGGAAGTATACCTAGAAATGCACGAAGGAATCTAAAAACCTGGAATAATTCAGTAACGGTTTGTTAAGCGGCCTTTGCCCACGAGCACCGGGCTGGCACCTGGGGGGACCTGGCCTCCGCTCTCAGTCCACCGCAGGCACAAGGGACTCTGCAAGGGACTGCTCAACTACAGACTGAAATGAAACAGGGCTCCTGTGACTTCGCCGAGCTGCAGGTAGAGGAATAAGCACCAACCGGGAAACCGGACTGTCCCCCCTGCCAGGCCGGGTCCCCGAGCCACTCACACTAGACGGAGTCTGAGCTGTGACTCCCCCAGCTCCACGTGACACAGCGACAGCGACGGCCACAGCCGTGCACAGTTCAGGGGACTCAGTCGATATTTACCAGTTTGGGAAGTTTTCTATCAATTAACCATTGTCAAGAACTCGGCCTTTTCACAAACGCCTGGAGGGGACACAGACGTGTCACCTCTGCTTCTGCCATACGTAAGAGGAAGCTCATGTCACCACCTGGCGCTGGGACGCGACCACACTCACCGGCATAAGCGTGGGGACAGACACAGGTGTAGCTTCCGACCTGGTTCACGCAGGTGGCCTGGTTCTGGCAGGGGCCCGACGCACACTCGTCCACCTCCCGGTCGCAGAGCCGGCCCTGGAACCCGGGGACGCAGAAGCAGGAGTAGCCGCCGACGCCGTCCTGGCACACGGCCCCGTTGTGGCAAGGGCTGGAGGCACACTCGTCCAGGTCTAGCTCACAGAATGTTCCGGAATACCCGGCGGGGCAGGTGCAGACGGGGGGACCGGGGCCCTGACGGCAAACGCCCCCGTGCAGGCAGGGGGTCGCGCCGCAGGGGACAGCGGTGGCTTCACAGGTCGTCCCAGCGTAGCCAGGAGGACACTCGCACCGGAAGCCCCTTTCTCCCGCGGAGCTGACACAAGTGGCCTTTCCCTGACAGGGGCTGGGGACACAAGGGTCTTTCACGGTGTCACAGTCTGCGTCCGGGTTGCTGGCTGCGTCCGAACAACGGCAACGACTGTCTTTTGAAAAACGCTTGCACGTAGGATCGTTTTGGCACGAATTTGAGAGGCACCTGGTGTCGTTTCCATGGCAAAAGGAATCTACAGAAAAGTGAAAAATAGCAAGATTAGACTTACAAATGGTGGAGGAAAACGTCAAAGAACCTCTTTCCTTCTGACCCTTGTGCCACCTCCAGCAAACTCGCCATGAAACACACAGTCGGTGGCATTCTAGGCATGCGTTTTAATTTCCCGTTTGTCCAAACTTCTCATCTGCTTGTGAGGAAGAAGCAAACTGGTTTGAGAGTCTTTCTTCTCCTCCATAATCCCTTTCTCAGGTGTAAGTGGAGTTGAGGAATGGGGTGAATCGAAGTGGCTGTTAAACTTTCCCACATACACGGAATTTTGGAATTCGTCTTCTCTCATGGAAGATTTTGGGGAATACTGGGTGATGAATTACAAAACTATTTCTGAATAAGTTGTCTTACTGCAACTAATATTTAAATTAATACTATAACTTGGTTTATGACTGCTTTATCACAACACCATTTCACGCTCTAAAACAAAAAGCATAGAAATTTAAAAAAAAAAGAAAAAATAATAAAATTCTGACCACTTACTGAAGATCTACTCTCTGCACTGAGCATGCTAGATAGTTCACATAGATTATTTCTTATCCTCACAGCAATGCAATATAATTGTGTACATTTTGCAGCTGACAGATTAAGTCCCTGCAAGAAAATTGATGTAGTAAAATCTGCAAACTTTCATCTTCCAGAAAATCATCTCTGTTCTATGAATACAGTTTCAAAATTCTAATTGGAATAATAACCTTCAGGGAAGCAATAATTCTATAATTTTTCCCCCAAGTTCACTGGATACTTGCATGTGTGTGAATTTTCACTGAATATACACACATTATGGTCACAACATTTCTATTTTCGTCATCTGATATATTGAGAAGCTTCATGATTTGGCAACTCAACGTATCAGTCCACAAAACACTGTCTTTTCATGTGGATTCATCCAATACATTATTCTCTTATTTTTATTTCCTTTCTCAAAACATTGCTCACAAACCTCATAGCACATAACAGTACAGGCCTGTAACAAAAACGGTTACAAAATGGAGAGTGTGCTCTTAAATCATGAGACACAAGTCAGCCCTTCATAACACCAGGGGCAAACTCCTCACAGTCAAACACTCTTTCTCTGTTTCCTCTTTCCCTCTCTCTCTCTCTCTCTCTCTCTCTATATATATATATATCCCATATATATTATATATGCATATGTAGATGATCCTCAATTTAAGATGGTTCAATTTTACAATTGTACCCATGCAACCATTTTGTTTTGCACTTTTAGCACAGTTTTCAACAAATTACACGAGATATTCAACACTTTATTATAAAATAGGCTTTGTATTAGATGATTTTGCCCAACCGTAGGCTAATGTAAGTGTTCTGAGTACTTTTAAGGTAGATTAGGCTAAGCTATGAGGTTTGGTAGGTTAGGTGCCTTAAATGAATTTTATACTTACGATATTTCAACTCGCGATGGGTCTATCAGGATGTAATCCCACAGCAAGCAAAGGAGCATGTGTGTGTGTGTCCTGTTGGTTCTGCTACTCTGGAGAACCTAAACTAATGCAGATGTTGGTACTGAGAGTGGTTGTAGGGGGCCAGAATTTTACAAATGAGTTTTCTGAATTGGCACTGGGGTTTCTGGAATTGGTTTCCTGACTGGATTAGATTCAGAGATGCTACTGACTCGACTCTATAGTAAAGAGAGCACTGATAGTCCACGGTTGACCTGGCAACAGAGATGCACAAACATCTACATTGGATACATCTGATTAACCATGATCAACAGGAAGCTGGGAGATTGTGTATTTGATCATTCAGAACATTTTTGGAAAACTAACAAATATAATGACATTGTCTGATCACTTCTTTGTCGCTGGACAAAATGTTGAAAGAAAAGGATCAGCTCAGGGATTTGAAATCCCAGCTCACGCACTGAACATGAGACTTGAAAGCTTCTACGTGTGCCCTGAAGGACACACTTAGCTTGCAGCCACAGGGCTGAATCGTGGAAAATCAAATGCAGAATCTCATCCTGTAATTGCCTGAATCACAATGCAAGCTGAATTCACAGTCGGGCAAGGAGTTTACTGTTCAAGTAATGGCATTGACTGATTTGGAACAAGTGGGATCCTGTCCATTTGGATGGGATGGATGGGAAGGCTGGTTTTGAAGCTGGGGACCTTGAGCCCTAAATTCTGATGCGTCTTCATTGCAAGGACAGTGACCCCTTATCTCCACCTGAACTCTCACTGCCTGGAGACATCACTGGCTTCCCGGGGCAGTTGTCACGCTGTGCTGCGCTGACTCCCTTACGGACCCTCCCCTCACTCCTCTTCGCTTCTAGACCTGCAACTAGACTCACGTCCCAGCAGGGCCCCCAAAGACGAGGTACAGTTCACGAGAAGGTGCACTACGCTCCAAAACACGATACAGACAGAAACCCGGGGAACACGTGTGGGGCGAGTACTGAGTGATGATGGTGGAAGGAACAAAGTTGGTCGGGCTGAATTTACCGATACGGGCTCCCTCAGCAGAGATTCTGCATTTTACGTTGCAGCTCAAGAAGGGAGTTGGCAAAACTCATAAAAAACTCTATAATTAATACGTTCAAAGAATTAAGAAAGTTTACTGCAGTAATGGAACGAGTATAGGAGGCTATTAAAACAAACCTCTAGAGAACAAAGGAGATCTTTGGAATTAAAAATGTAGTAACAGAAATAATAAATCCAACGGAGTGGTTAGGAGATAATGTTGAGAAAAATTTCCCAAACACCAAAAAAAAATACTGAGAGATGGAAATAGCAGAGAAAGAAATAAGGAAGGAGAAAATCAGTCACGGAGGAATTCAAAATGAGAGAAAAAGAAACGGTGTTGGTTGTGAAGGAGGCAAGGAAAGGAGGGAGAAGGAAATTATGACAGAAATAATGAAAAAAATTCTGAGAACTAAAAACAGGGAAGTTTAGAGATTTAAAGATCCCACTGAACATCCACGAAAACTGATGAAGACGATAAATTCACATGGAAGCATATCATCCTGAAATTTTAGAACATCAGGGACAAAGAGAAAATCCTCAAACCTTTTATGGAGTGGGAGAGAGAACGGTATATTTACAAAGCAAGAAATTATTACTTTATCAACAGAAGCCTTGGGAAGTAGAAGACACTAGAACAACGCCTTAAAAATCCCGCCAGGAAATGATTTCCAAATTAGAATTCTATGCCCAGCTAAACTACTAATCAGATCTGAAGGGAAGAAAAACATTTTCAAGAATTAAGATTCAAAACTTTACCTTTCACATTCTGTTTTCAGGAAGATTCTAGGGAACGCACTGAATGAAAAACGAGGGTGTGACTCAAGAGAGGGAACGACGTGGAATCTCACA